>VMDO01008043.1:41312-86942 GCA_007922755.1 Pedetes capensis | reverse complement strand
CCCAGCATAGTAGACCATATGACTGTCTGACTCAAAATGGCCTATGCCAGTCCATTTTAGCTCACTGATGCCTAGAATGTCAATGTTTATGCGATCCATTTCTCTTTTAACAATTTCTAATTTGCCTAGATTCATACTACGTACATTCCATGTTCCAATTATTAATGGATGTTTACAGTTGTTTCTCCTCATTTTGAGTTGTGCCACATCAGCAAGTTGAGCACCCTGGGGCTTTACTCCATTTCCGTTATCACGGTAGACTCTACTTTGAGGAGGCAACTCTTCCCCAGTAGTCTTTCGAGTGCCTTCCAACCTGGGAGCCTCATTTTCAGGCACTATATCTGACAGTGTTTCTTTGCTATCCATAGGGTTTTCAATGGCTAGTTGTTTCGGGAGTGGCTCGCCAGGTCCTACTCCCTAAGAACTGAATAGACAATTCTAAAAAGAAAACAAACAAGTGGCTAACAGAGAAACAAAACATCACTAATCATGAAGGAAATGTATATCAAAACCTCAATGAGATATCTTCTCACCTCAGTTAGAAAGTCCAAAAAATAACAAAACCTGGTGAGGATATGGATAAGGGGAAACTTCTATACACTGTTGGTGGGAACATAAATAAATGTAACCATCATGGATAACCATGTAGTAGTTCCTCCCTAAATTAAAAATAGAACTACCACATGATCCATGAATCCCTCTACTATGCATATATCCATATATGTATACCCAAATTAAATCTGTATGTCAGAGACATCTATACTCCCATATTATTGCAACACAATTCACAATAGCAGAGACAGAGAATCAACCTAAATGTTCATCAGTAGATAAAGGGATAGAGAAAATGTAGTATGCATAGATAATGGAGTACCACTTGGCCATAAAAAGATAGATACTATAATTTGTGATAACATGGTTGAGCCTGGAGGACATTACATCAAGTCAAAGACATTATTAATTGGGAAATTAAGGTGCAAGGACATGTGCATTATGCCTCATGTGTGAAAAGAAAGAAAAGAAAGAGGGGGGGGAATGTACATGTATATATTAGTCTTTTCAGGCTACCATGATAGAAAACCACACACTGGTAGCTTAAAGATGTTGCTGTTAGGTGCGGTCCAGTAGGTCCAACTAATAGCAATCCTATGTACAGCAGAACTAAATACTCCTTAATTCTATGCCAGGAAAGAGACCTTATATATGTTTAAGCCTATTGTTGCAGATACTGTCAATCCATCTAGTGGAGGGTTTTCCTTTTTTTCATTGACTTGTCACTCTCCCAAACAAGACGTCCTTCTCCAGGGATTGGTCCTTCCTGACTACATGTCCAAAATACATAAGACACAGTCTAACCATCCTTGCTTCCAAGGAGCACTCTGGTTGCACTTCCAGGACAGATCTGTTGGTTCTTTAGGCAGTCCATGGGATGAGGCATTCATTTTCTCACAGTTCTGGAGGCTGGAAGTTCATGAATGAGGTGCCAGTATATTTGGTTTCTGGTGTAGGTTCTCTTATTGGCATGTAGATGACTGCCTTCTTGTGTCTTCAGAGGCCTTTCCTCTACTCTTGTTGAGAGATGCAGCAAGTTCTGATGTTCTTTTCTCTTCTCATAAGGACACCAGTCTTATTGTACTAGGACCCCCACCCCAGTGACCTCATTTATCTTTACCTGCATAAATGTAAATGCCCCATCACATTGTGGGCTAGGGTGTCAGCATATAATTTGGGGGAGACACAGCTTAGTCCATAACTGTGTAGGCATCATTTTTCATTTGTTTATAGATGCACAGAATATATTTAGTATGACAAACTAAAATTAATAACTTTAGCTTCCAGACATGGGCAACTAGGATACACTGGACAATGTCTTTCTTTTTGCTCTCCTCCTCTCAAAGAAGCCAGCATTGTTCTTTCATTGTCTAGGTTTAAAATCTGGATTGGCATCTTACCAGGTGAGAAGACCGATCCTTTCTTTCACATGTAGTTGCAGCTTCTACAGGCAATATTATTTTTCAGGCAAAAAAGAAAAGCTTTGGGTCTTTAAATGCTTGTGCAACTAGTTGCTTGAGACCCCAAAGTTCTGCCCCATATAATGTGGAACACAAAAGAATACCAAACACCAAAAGCATAGCAATTGTGACTTTCAGAATTAATCATCTAGATTCTAATTCCATTTCATTTATCAATGAAGAAATAGGCCTATCTGTGCAGCATATTAAGTATTCAGCTGGCCTACCTCCTTCTATGTTGGCAGAAAATTCATTCTTTGAATTTAAAGAATTCCATTTTTTTTTCTAGCTATTCCTCCCCCTTTTCCCCTGTCCACCAACACGCCTACACATTCAGGCAGATGTTAGGGATGCCCACTACTAGTTTCAGAATGTGCTTTCTCTGACTCACAGGTTGGGAAATCTCACTTGTTAAGCAGCTTCTGCCCCAGTGGGTAGAGTGAGGTGGCAGTGGAAACAGCCACTATTTAATGTGCTACGAAGCTCCTTTAGATGTGGCTCTCCTGATTTCATGGAAACCTGGTAAGTACTGGTGACAACCACTGACCCACTCACAAGCCTGGGAGCAGGTATGGAGAAGGACAGATAGAAACCAGCTGGGATTTTGACCAGCTTCAGTCAGGGTATTTTGGTATAAGTTTGTTGTTGTTTTTAGGTGCCAACAAGTCAGTGTCCAACTCATAGCGACCCTATGTACAACAGGCAAAACACTATTGTCAGTGCTTCTCTGCTATTCATAGGGTTTTCAGTGGCTGATTTTTGGGAGTGGGTTGCCAGGTCCTTCTATCATGTTATAAGTCCAGCTGCCCTCTTTATTCTTTATCTTGCTCACTTTTGCTCTCAGATGCTCCTTGTTGCCTCCCAATTTTAGCATAGACAAATTCATCCAGGTTCCAGGGCTGACTCCTGCCCATGTGGTTGTGCAGTGTGGGCACTGGCAAACAAAACCATTTATGTTGACTCTGATGTCCACTGTACTGAGCAGTAGATGCCACTCAGAAGCAGGTGTCCACTCTGCAGCTACAACTCTCACCATCCCGAGAGGCTGCATTTGATCTCCAGGGCTAGACAGGGCCAGGGAAAGTGAACAAGGGCTCAATTCTCAGATGAAGGTGAACACTGCCACCACTTCTTCCACTGTCTCCACTTTCTGAAAACCTCTTACCGTTGAGAAGGTGAGATGGCTGTCCCCCTCCTTCCCCACCATGTGTAGTCATATGGAAGGTGTCTTTTCTCCCTCCTCTTCCACTTCCTACAAAAATCTGATTCTCTTGGTCTATCCTTATTCCCTGCTGTGTTCCATCCACCTTAACTCTCATTGGCTCTGGTGGGGAGTGGGGATCTGGCTTAAAGTACTTCCATTTTGGGACCTGGGGAAATCACTACAGCATCTATAATTTAGCTTTGTTGTTATTAGGTGTTGTTGACTCAGATGTGATTCTTAATGATTCTATGTACAACAGGACAAAACATTACCAAACACTGTGCAATGCACACAATCTGTTTATGTTTGAGCCCATTGTTGCAGTCAACTATGTTTCTTCTCATTTTAAGTCAGACCACATCATCAAAAGGAGGTCCCATGGACTTTAATTCATTCCTGTCATTAAGGTAAAGTCTACCTTGAGGAGGCACATCTTCCCCAGTCATCTTTGAATGCCCTCCAGCCTGGGGGATGGGGGACTCATTTTTGGCACTGTATTTGACAGTGCTTCTTTGTTATTCATAGGGTTTCAATGGCTAATTGTTTCGGGAGAGGGCTGCTTGGTCCTTCTCCCTAGTCTGTCTTATTCTGGAAGCTCAGATGAAGCCTGTCCACCATGGGTGATGCTGCTGGTGTCTGAAATACCAGTGGCATTGCTTTCAGCATCACAGCAACACACAAGTCCCCACAGCCTGACAAGCTGACAGAGACGTAGGGGATGTTTAACTTATTGTATATTAGTTTCTTAGTTTTGGTCATCCTACTATGGTTGCATAAATTGCTAATTTCAGGGTATATGGGGTGAAGGACAGGAAAGAACTCTCTGAAAATCTATGGGTCCAAAGCTATTGAAAAATAAAAGGTTTTCAAAAGCAATATCTGTTGAGGCAAAGCTGCAAGGAGTTTCCAAAAAATCTCTCCCACCCCAGGCCTCACTTTGCTGATTGCTTCCACATTCAGGTGGTTCTTTGAGGAATGGCCTGTCGCTGTTGGTAGGAGGCACACGTTCTCTTCCCACCACCCATACCTTGACTGGTCATGTTTATGCTAATGTACACTAGCCTTTGAGAGAAAATGGGAATGAGTCAAGGTAAGATGGACTGTCAAATTCCAAGTGGAACTGGTTGTAGGGAAGTAAGAATAATTATATATTGAGTTATAACTTCTGCACATTTGAGTTAAGAATGTGGATACAAATACAATCAAAGGAATCTAGTAATTTTCAGACAGCTTTCCCTATTGTTCCATTAAAGTAGATTTTCAACCTCATGAAGACAATTCTCCTGGATGTCCTTGGAAAGGTATTCACTGACAGCAGAAGTCAAAGGAATCTTTCCCAGATTTCCCTTCAAGAGCATGAATCAAAGAATGGGATCTACAAGGAGGCAGTGGTTCTTCATCTTGGCTACCACCCATGCCTTGTACCCAAACCCCTCTCAGAAGTGCCAAGATAAGGTCCCTGCAAGTTGTTGCTAGACAGTACTCTATTCGTAGCTAAGGAATTCCTGAGTGGTCTAGCTCATGTCTGGGGTTTCAGCCTCCTGCCACATTCCCTGTCTCTAAGTTCTAGCCACCCACTGGATTTATTCTGTTCTAAGAAAAATAAGATTTTCTCCCTAAGAGGTTTTTTTCTCAACATTTCCTTTTTTTCTTTTTGAAATACTCTTCTCTTAGGTCTTCTCATGGACCTGTCTTACTGTCTTACTCTATAGGTTTCTATTAAGGTTCACTTCCACAGGTGGGGTTTTCTGACCAGCTATCTAAAGTAATCACTCTAATTTATCACCTTGTTTTCTTTCTTCCTTCCTAATGCTTATCATAGTCTATAGCTGTACCACCCTGGCATCCAATCTCATCAGATTTCAGAAGGTAAGCAGAGTTCAGCCTGTTTAGTCCTTGCATGGGAACCGTCTGGGAATACTGAGTGCTGTAGGTTTGAGAGAAGGAACTGACAGCCCATTCCCAAAACAATCAGCTATCAAAAACCCTCTGAGTAGCAAAGAAACATTGACAATATTGCTGGGCATGGCACAGTGACAGGAAGTGTTTCATTCTGCTCTATATATGGTCACTATGAGTCAGACCATACTTGGTGGCACCTAACAACAACAACGCTTATAATCTCTAATTATTTTTTGCTCATTTATGCACTTGATCTTCTGTCTAGAATAGAAGTTTAATGAGAATAAGAACTTTGCTTCTTCACTATCAGACTTCAAACATGTAGCCTGGAAAGAAGTATTTGCTGAACTGAAGAAGGGTGGGAATTTTATTGTCTCTGTAGCTTGCTAGGTGGAAGAGAGAAGCTGCCAGACCTGGAGTTAGAGAGGTGCCTCCTGTGAGGCTGTTGAGACTGCTTCATGTTTCAGACTACAAAGGAAACATGACTGCCTTTTGACAAATGGCAGGAAGAAAGGCATTGTGCAGGTCATCACGAACATCTGAGGCTATTTTTCTCTGTGTGAAAGATAAGGTTGGTACCTTCAGTGTGGAGGAAAATAAGTTATTCCCCCTTCTCTTTCTTTTTTTTTCTCCATGAGTACTTCTTCTATATAGATGTCTGGTCCAGTTTTACCCAACTTTAAACAAGGTAAACCCAATTTCCCATCCTCCTGCACTTATAGACCAGCAGAGCTAACAGGCAAGAGGCAATTATGATTTAGTGTGAGTGATACTCTGAGAGGAGATGGACATAAAAGAAGATTTTCCTTCTTACTTGGATTCACACCAGGTGAAATAGGTGAGGAACCTTGTAGGGCTCGCAACCAGGCTACTCAAGTCCCCAGGTAATCTGAGAATGTATTAGGTTTCTGTTGGAGGCTGTCATGCTGGGTTCAGTTACAAATAATTGACTTAACATCTACCGACTTATGTCTGTCTTCTCTACATGCTTATTTTACCTGCCTGGGACCTGGGGGAATTTTCAGGGTTATCAGAAGAGCAATTGGGCCTGGAACCAAGGGGCTATCATTCAGATCATCATTTTGCTGTGCCCCAGCACTCAGATGGTGTGTCTTTTCCCAGACTTCTGATAGTGGGGCTCAGCCATCTACCTTAAAACCTAGGTCATCAGGCAACTACTTTCTGTGCCAAAGTTTAAAACAACTTCATTAGATTTTAAACAACATGAGTTAGGAATTAAGTGTTTTCTGTTTATTCCTGGAAAGCCAGGCACATTTCGTTGTTGTTGTTAGGTGCCCGCGAGTCAAGTCCGACTCATAGCGACCTTATGTACAGCAGATCGAAACACTTTTAGATTCTGTGCCAGGCACACGATCTTATTTATGCTTAAGCCCATTGTTGCAGACACTGTGTCAATCCATCTGGTGGAGGGTTTTTTTTTTCATTGACCTGCCACTCTCCCAAATGTGATGTCTTTCTCCAGGGATTGATCTCTCCTGAATACATGTCCAAAATATGTAAGACACGGTCTGGCCATTCTTGCTTCCAAGGAGCATTCTGGTTGCACATGTTCTGGGACAGATCTGTTGGTTCTTTTGGCAGTTCATGGTATATTCAGTAGACGTCTCCAGCACCATAGTTCAAAAGTATCAATTCTTTTCCTGTCTCCCTTGTTCAATGTCCAGCTTTCACAACCATGTGATGCGACTGAAAGTACCATGGCAGGAGTCAGACACACCTTCGTCTTCAATGTGACATCTTTGCTTTTCAACACTCTAAAGAGATCTTTTGCCACAGCTTTTGCTAGAGCAATGCGTTTTTTGATTTCTTGACTTCTGCTTCCACAGGTGTTGATTATAGAGCCAACCAAAGCAAAATCTTGGACAACCTCAATCTTTTCTCCATTTATTGTGAAGTTGCTTACTGGCCCAATTGTAAGGATTTTTGTTTTGTTGATGTTTAGTTCCAACCCATATTGAAAACTGTGATCTTTCGTCCTCATCAGTAAATGTTTTAAACCTTCTTCACTTTCAGCAAGCAGAGTTGTGTCATTTGCATAATGCAGGTTGTTAATGAGTCTTCCTCCAATTCTGACGCCACGTTCTTCCTCATAAAGTCCAGCTTTACAGGTTATTTGCTCAGCATATAAATTGAAGAGGTATGGTGAAAGTATACAGCCCTGATGCACACCTTTCTCAACTTTAAACCAGGCTGTGTTTCCTTGTTCTATTTGAACAACTGCCTCCTGGTTCACACACAGATTCCTCATGAGTACAATTAGGTGCTCTGGTATTCCCATTTTCCAAAGTATTATCCATAATTTATTATGATCCACACAGTCAAATGCCTTTGCAAAGTCAATAAAACATAGACAGATATCTTTCTGATATTCTCTGCTTCTGACCAATATCCAGCTGACATCAGCAGTGATGTCCCTGGTTCCCCGCCTTCTTCTGAATCCTGCTTGATTTTCTGGTAATCCCCTGTCTATACACTGCTGCAGTCACTTTTGAATGATCATCAGTAAAATTCTGCTTGCATGTGATATTAATGATATTGTCTGATAGTTTGCACATTCAGTTGGATCCTCTTTTTTGGGAATAGGCACAATTATGGATCTCTTCTAGTCAGCTGGCCGAGTAGCTGTTTTCCAAATCTGTTGGCACAAACACGTGAACACCTCCAGTGCTGCATCTGTTTGTTGAAACATCTCTATTGGTATCCCATCAATTCCTGGAGCCTTGTGTTTCACCAGTTCTTTCAAGGTGGCTTCCACTTCATCCTTCAACACCATTGGTTCCTCTTCATATGCACCCTCATGGAATGGTTGGTCATCTATCAATTCTCTTTTGTATAATGACTCTGTGTATTCCTTCCATCTTCTTTTGATGTTTCCTGCATTGGTTAATATTTTCCCTGTAGAATCTTTCACTACTGCCACTCGAGGCCTGAATTTTTTTCTTCACTTCCTTAAGCTTGAGAAACACAGAGCGTGTTCTTTCCTTTTGGTTTTCTGCCTCCAGCTCTTTGCACATGTCAGTATATTTGTTTTTGTCTTCTCAAGCTGCCTTTTGAAATCTTCTGTTTAGAGGCTTAACTTCATCATGTCTTGTTTTTACTTTAGCTGCTGGACGTTCAAGGGCAAGTTCCAGTGTCTCTTTTGACATGTAATTTGCTCTTTTCTTTTTTTGTTGTCTTTTAAATAACCTTTTGCTTCCTTCTTGAATGATATCTTTTATGTCATGCCACAACCAGTCTGGTGTCTTATCATTTGTGTTTAATACCTTAAACCTATTCTTGAGGTGGCCTCTGAACTCAGGTGGGATATACTCAAGGTCATACCTTGGCTCTCGTATACTTGTTCTAATTTTCTTCAGCTTTAGTTTGAACTTGCTTATGAGAAGTTGATGGTCTGATCCACAGTCAGCACCTGGTCTTGTTTTGACATTTGATGTAGAGCTTTTCCACTGTCTCTTTCCACATACATAGTCAGTTTAGTTCCTGTATGTTCCATCTGGTGAAGTCCATGTGTATAGCCTCTGTTTATGTTGTTGAAAAATGTATTTGCAATAAAAAGGTCATTGGTTTGACAAAATTCTATCATGCGATCTCCAGCTTTGTTTCTGTCACCAAGACCATATTTTCCAACTACTGAGCCTTCTTCTTTGTTTCCTACCTTTGCATTCCAGTCACCAGTGATTATCAGTATGTCTTGATTGCATGTTTGATCTATTTCAGATTGCAGAAGCTGATAGAAGTCTTCCCTTTCTTCATTTGTGGCCTTAGTGGTGGATGCATAAATTTGAATAATAGTCATATTAACTGGCCTTCCTTGTAGCTGTATGGATATTATTCTATCAGTGACAACATTGTATTTCAGGACAGACCTTAAAATGTTTTTTTGATGATAAAAACAACCCCATTTCTCTTTAGTTTATCATTCCCAACATAGTAGACCACAAGATTATCTGATTCAAAATGGCCCATGCTGGTCCATTTTAGCTCACTGATGCCTAGAATGTCAATGTTTATGCACTCCACTTCTCTTTTAATGATTTCTAATTTTCCTAGTTTTATACTATACACATTCCATATTCCAATTTTTAATGGATGTTTACAGTTGTTTCTCCTCATTTTGAGTCATGCCACATCAGCAAATGGAGGTCCTTTTCCTCCATTTCCTTCATCACGGTAGACTCTACTTTGAGGAGGCAACTCTTCCCCAGTAGTCTTTTGAGTGCCTTCTAACCTAGGGAGCTCACTTTCTGGCACTATATCTGACAGTGTTTCTTGGCTATTCATAAGGTTTTCAATGGCTAGTTATTTTGCCAGTGCCTCCTCCCTAGTCTGTCTTAGTCTGGAAGCTCAGCTGAAACCTGTCCACCACGGGTAACCCTGATGGTATCTGAGATACCAGTGGCATAACTTTTAGCCTCATCGCAACACACAAACCCCCACAGTACAGCAAACTGACAGATGTGTGGGGGAGGTACATTTTAGATATTCAATAAATATCTATTGAATGTTCGGTAACCTAATATGAATCAATCACCGAGATGCAGAATCTCACTAAACTTCAGTTTTCCTATGTATAAGGTGGACAATTTATTGTTGCTCTTAGATGCTGTCCAGTTGGGTCCAACTCATAGCGACTCTGTGTACAACAGAACGAAACATTCTCTGACACTGTGCCATGCCACGCACTATGTCAGTGCTTCTCTGCTTTTCATAGGGTTTTCAATGGCTAACTGTTTCTGGATTGTTTCAGGAGTGGGCTGCCAAGGCCTTCTCCCATTATGTGGTACACAATTATTGTTGTTTTTAGGTGCTATCGAGTTATGTCCAACTCATTGAGATCTTCATAGGGCTTTCAGTGGCTGACTGTTTCAGGATTGCCTATGGAATGGATTGCTATGCCCTTCTTCCATTTTTGTGGTGCTGGGAATTAAACTTGGGGCCTCAGAGACTGCAGAGCAGCACTCTACCAGCTGAGCTAAGTCCCAGACTGTGGTGCTCAATAGATGCCTTTGGCAGGTTGCTTGGCTGTTCTGAGCATCATTTTTCTCAGCTTCATTTTTTTCTTCCTTTATTGGTAAATGATGGTGAGGTACTGAGTAACACAACATTGGCTTTTTCTATTATGCAAATATCATATCACTTGATTACACTTTTATCAACTTAAAAGATTTATTGGGACTTTTGACTAATATGTAGTGAAACTCAAATGCATAGTTGAGTTATGTTCCCCTATTTTTCCAATGTACTCATGAGGTAGTCTTGTTTACAGTGAGATTATCCTCACCCCCCATATCCCTCTACATTGATTCTCCTCCACATCCTACCTCCTGTAGTCTTCACTTCCCTGTGCTAGTTCCCTCCCTATTTTTTCCACTCTTTATATTGTCCCTTCTTCACTAAGTTTAACTGTGCATGTTAATATGTCAACTTATGTATAGGTTTTTTTCTTCATTTAAGATTCAGCTCTACTATATGAGTGAGAACATATAGTATTTCTCTTTTTGAGCTTATGTTCATTCACTTAAGATGATGTTCTCCAGTTCCATCCATTTTGCTGCAAATGACGTTATTTCACTTTTTTATTGCTGAGTAGTATTCCACTGTGTATAGGTACCATAATTTTTTTATCCATTCTTCTGTTGATGGGCACCTTCATTGGTTTCATATCCTTGCTGTTGGGAAAAGTACTGCATTGAATATGGAGATGCAGGTGTCTCTGTGGCATGATGACTTATCTCCCTTTGGATGTATTTCCAGTAGTGGTATAGCTGGGTCGTGTGGAATTTCTATTTTTAGTTTTTTGAGGTATCTCCATATTGATTTCCAAAGTGATTGAACCAATTTACAGTCCCACCAACAGTGTAAGAGAGATCATTTTTCTCCACAACCTCGCCAGCATTTGTTATCATTTGTTTTGTTGATCTTGGCCATTCTTAAGAGTTAGGTGGAGCCTCAGAGTTGTTTTGATTTGCATTTTTGTAATGGCTAGGGATATTGTTTTCTCACTTCTATGACTGGCATACTTGCTTACCTCAGAAGCATTGGGAATTTCAAAGGAGATAGTGTTTGATCACAAAATGATTATAAAAATGCTGTAAAATTCTGGTGGACTTTTTGTTTCAGGTTTTATAGGTGTATGTGCTGCATTTTGCATGTGTCTCTCAGTCCAAAGACAGAGAAGGGACTTGATACCTAACTGCCAATGTGAATATACATTGCTGTGAGAGATTGTTGAGTTTGAAAGGAACCAACAATTTCAAAACTTTGGGAACTGCATATTGTCATTAGATAAGAAAACTGAAAGCCAAATTAGTGAAAGGAGGTCAATGCTGCAATGACTTCCTGAGAAAGGGCAGCATGTAGGAAACTCACTGTGGATAAGTTCCTTTCTGAGTGCTTGTGAAAGAAAATGATATAGTAAGAATTCCAACTTTGTCATTTGTTGAGCAGTTGAGCACATGCTGTGTGCCAAGCAATGGGCTTTTCCAGTTATAATACTAGTAGCTCTCATGACAACACTGCATGGTAAGTGTTTTGTTCTCCATGTTTGCAGGTAAGGGAACTTGGAAGGTGGTAGTTGAAACAACTTACCCAGGAGGCTGGGCACTGTTGTGCATACTTGTACTCTCAGAGACATGCAAGACTGAGGCAGGAAGATCAAGAGTTTGAGGCCAGAGGCAGCTTAGCGAGACCTTGTCTCAAAATAAAAAGGGGGCTGGGAGTACTGCTCAGTGATAGAGCACTTGCATAGCATGCACAAAGCCCTGAGTTCAAACCTCCAGTATACACAAACAAAACTAAGCAACACAAACAAAATAAGCAAAAACAAATGAACAAAACTTACCCAGGAAGTGCCTTTCAGAACTGAGATTCAAACAATTGTCTCAGTCCAAAGCCCTGTGTCTTTTCAGTTATACTCTATGAAGTATGAATCTGGTTTATAATTTACAATTTTGTGAAAGTCCCTTGTTTCATAAAATGGGGGGATCAGCTAGTGGGAACAGAGTTTGGGGAGGGTAGTATGGGAGGGGGAACAATGTAGAGGGGTAAAGAGGGAGGAAAAATACAAAATACAGGATGCAGTTGTATGAATATATGAAAGAAAATGAGGAAGGAAAAAAATCAATGAGTGTATAACCTATCAGTGCATATGATTCTCATTGCATGTTAATTAAAATTTCCACTGTTTACTTTTTTTCTTTAGTTCATAATGTTCTGTAAAATGTGTAAGGTGATAAATGTGTAGTCAAAACTGACTTAATAGTTGCACAATTGATGTAGCAAATAACTTATTACTCTATACCGCACCAACATTAATAAATATTATAAATAAAGAAAAAAGGGAAAAAAGAATACTAAAAATGAAGAGAGGGAAGCATTCTGACAGGTGAACTCTTCTAAATGCTACTCTTAGAAATGTTCATCTTGTGGGGTAGCAGGGCATTGTCGGGCCTAGTTTTTAATTTCCCATGAATATTGCTTTCATTTATAACCAATTTGGTCTCACTCTTCTCTCTCTTTAGTGAATATTGCCAAGTATTTGCAACAATTCCTCAGATAATGTGTACTAAGAACTTGGTTGTTCTTATTGTTTTAAATGATTAAATTAAAATTTACCCCTGAAGGATTAGGATTCTGAAAGCATACTGTTTTGTTGGTTTTAGGCATGGAAATGAGCCTACATGGAAGGAAAGAGGTCAGATTAATATAACTGTGGTGACCCTATATCTCTGTGGACTTGGGCATGGGGGTTTGGGCAGCACGTAGCCTTCCTGACAAAGGCAAGAAATAAGAAGTAGGGTCTGAGGAGAGAAAGTAACACTAAAAGAAGGAGAAAAAGAGTTGTAGGAAAAGAAGGGAAGATTGTAATGCAAACTTTAAATGTTTCAAACACTCTGGGAGCTTCACAGTGTTTAAGGTCGATAAGGTTCATATAACATGTCACATAAATATTCAATTTACAAGTATTTTGTGAGTTTCTTTTCAGTGTCCACCAAAGCTTTCAATCTTCTGGTAAACAAGAATTATCTACTTTCTTTTTCCTTCTGATTACCCAAGATTAACTGATATTTAATTGGATCTGTCAGTCAATCTATAAACATCTAATGGATACACGCACTATAAAAGACACTGTCTTGAGTATCTTGAAATAGATGCATTAAGAATCCAAACCCTGTGCCTGCATGGTAGTGCATGCCTATCATCCCAGCAATTTGGGCTGCAAAGGCAGAATGATTACAAGTTCCAGTCCAGAGGCAGCCTGTGCAACTTAGTGAGATCCTTAGTCAAAGTTAAAAAAAAAAAAAAGGTTATGATTACAGCTCAGCCAAGTGGTAGAACAATTGCAAAGTATGTGAAAGGCTGTGAATTTAAGCCGCAAGGGTGTGTATGTGTGTGTGTGTGTGTGTGTGTGTGTGTGTGTGTGCACGTGTGTGCATGGTGTGTGTGTGAGAGAGAGAGACAGAGACACACAGAGAGAGAGAGGGGGGGGCAATAAAAAACAACCCCAGTGTGGGGAGCTACCAGTTCTGCAAAGGACCTAACAGTTATGTAAGATAGGTACATACAAGTATAAAATATGTGAGTTTCAGAAGAGAGATCATTATTTGTGGAAATTTGATAACAGTGCCTGCAGGAGATGTTATTACATCAGTATTAACTTATGTGAACACTAGTGAGGGCTATGCTCTAGGTAATGAAAATGTGGTTCTAGAAAGTGTGGGCCATGTGTGAGAACCTATGATCTGGTTGGCTGGAGTAAAAGATGAAGACAATAGTCAGAGATAAGAAGAAAAGGTCCACTGAGGCTAGACTACAGAACTTTTTTATGACAGGTATAGCAGTTAGGATTTAATCAGAGAATCAGGACTATTACAAATATTATGGAATAAAGGTTTATTATAGGAATTAGATCTTACATAATTATGGGAGGAGCTAGAGTATTTTTGTTTTCTGTTGTGAAAACAAACCAACCCTCACAAGTTATAGGGTTAAAAACACAACTTGTTTTTAACCTGCTAGAGGTTCTGAGTTGGCTGGGGCTCAGCTGAGTGGTTCTTCTGTAGATCCTACCTAGGATCTCTCATGTGGTTATGGTTAGGTACCAAGCACAAGATCATGTCCAGATTGGATTCACTCCCGTATCTGATGATTAGCAGGGATGACTGGAGACTGTGAGATTTTTCTCTGTCTCTCTTTTTCTCAACATGACCTTTTCTATGTGGCTTTACATAGTGGTTGAATCCTAAGAACAAGCATTCCAGTAGAATAAGCCTCAACTTTCAAAGGCATATCGAGCTCCTGCTTGCACCAAGCTTGCTAATGTCCCATTGGTCAAGTTTGGAGATAGTGTAGAAGGACACCACACAGAGTATGGATACTAACAGGTATGGTTCATTAAGGGCCATTATCATAACCATTTACTACACCATGCAATGGGATTATTTTTTATTTATTTATTTATTTATTTTGTAGTTAGCAGGGAGCTACTGAAAATTTGAGAGGAAAGTAATATAGTTATATTGGTAATTTAGGAAGGACAGTTTAGTAGTAATATCATAAGATTGTGTGGAGAGACACACCAGTTAAAAGAGACTATTAAAATTTGTCAAATGAAGGGAAATGAGGAATGAGTCTGGATTATGTCAGTAGACTCCTTATGTGCTTTCAGATCCATTTCTCTCTCTTCCCCTGATTAGAAGGGTGCTGATTAGTGCAGACTGTCTTTCCCAGGCTTCATAGCAGCTGTCAGCTGGCTTCTTGCTGATGTGGCCAATGAGAGACTCTGGTGGAATAGCTGAAGGAAAGTAGAAGGAGCTGGTAATTATCTTTCACTTTCCCTGCCTTACATGGTACTTCTAGTAGCAGTACTAACTTCTCTATAGCTCTAATTTTGATATCCCTCTCTTCCATTTTTGTCTCTCCAAGGTAGGCATGTAGCAACTTATTACTGAACTAATTTCTGAGTTGCTTCATTTTCCTTTCTTTAGTTTTTTGGTTCTCCTATCATCTTTATAGCTACCTTACATATCTAAGTCTCCCTATCAGCCACTGAAAACTCTATAAAGGTGACTACGAGTTGGCACCTAACAACAACAATTATAAATAATTACTTTCCGTTTTTATGGTTGATATGGAAGATCAGTAGAAATAAAGAAGAGGTAAGACACACATATACATACACAAACCACATAGGAGTTGGAAAATGATTGGAAGGGCAGGTATTTCACATCAGGGGATATTGAAGATGATGTGGAGTTTTTGAATCTGTGTAATTGAGAGAATGATAGCATGAGCAAAGAAATAAAATAATCAGAAGGGAAACAACTTTTGAGGAAAAGCAAATGAGTTCAGTTTTGGACATACTGAATTTTTTGGATGAGTGAGTTACTAGATTATGACCACCAGGCAGATGGGAGAGAATTCAGAGGCGAGAATTTAGTCTTGAGTGCCATATGGGTAGAGGTGGTTGTTAAGCTTATGAAAGTTTATTAGATTGTCAAGAGAACAGGAAAGGAAACAAAAATGTAGGAATTATCTATACATAGGGAGAATGGGGAGTAAATAAGAAATGAAGAAGAGTTCTAGGATATAGGGGTAGACCTATGATACATCATTATGAAAGCCAAGAAGAGAATTTTAGAAAGAAGGGGATATTTTAGTTTTCTATTGCTGTCAATAAAAAATATCATAAACTTATTAGCTCAAACAACAAGAATATATTAACTTCAGTTTTGTAAGCTATAGTTCTAGCTAAAATTAAGATGTCACAGCCTGTATTTCCTTCTGGAGGCTCAAGGCGTAGAATCTGTTTCCCTGCTTTGTAGAGTTTGGGCAGAATTGACTGATTTGTGATTGTAAGACTGGGATCCTATTTCTTTGCTGACTGTTGCCAGAGGCTTTTCTCATATCCTAGAGGCTTCCTGTATTCCTTTACTCATGATTTCTCCTCATCTTCAAAGCCAGCAACAGTGGGTTGAAATGATCTCACACCTTAAATCTCCCCTGTTTTTTCTTTTATCAGTCTCTCTGACTGACTTTTGGCTTTATGGGGCTTAATCACCTGGATAATCCACAGAATTCTCCCTTATTCTAGGTCTATTACCTTAATCACATCTGCTCAGTCACTTTTGTTATGAGTAATATATTCACATGACCCAGGGATTGAGTCTGGCATAATGGGCCAGGCGGGTCATTATTGTTCCTACCACAGAGGATAAACCACTATTTTCATACAGTGAACAGGCAAATTGTTGCTGTGTGCTGTTGAGTTGGGTCTGATTCATAGTGACCCTATGTATAATAGAATGAAATATTCCCTGACCTTGTGCCATGCCAGCTCTATGTTAGTGCTTCTCTGCTATTCATAGGGTTTTTGATGGCTGATTATCTTGGGATTGCTTTGGGAGTGGATTGCCATGTCCTTCTCCTATATTTGGTGTGCTAGGGATTGAACTCAGGGCCTCAGAGAGCTCAGAGTGGTACTCTACCAACTGAGCTAAAAAGGATTTAGTATAGGATTTGGTGATGGGGAAGGATGTCCATAGGGGCTCTTTGAGATGATGCTTCCATGAAGTGATGAGCATATAGGCAGTTTTCTGGGCCTCTTGGAAAATGAGGGTAGACAAAAGGTAGAAGCAGTCATGTATCAGGCTGAAGTGTGGGGTTGTTGTTATGAAAGGAATGTATCTAAAATGCTCAGCTAGTGATTTGCAGGTGGCCAGGAGTCCTTGTTTCCAAAGTATGGACCTTTCTTTCTGGTTGGTTTGTGATTAAATGGGTCAATATTCTGTTTCTATAATGAATTGATTTAGCTCTCAGTTTTGGAGGTTTAAGGTCATAGTGCCATCTCTGGTGAGGACCTTGTGGAGAATGGCATCATGATGGTGGCAGTGCACGCAGAGGGAGGAACTATGTGGCCAGACAGAAGCCAGAGAGTCATTCAGGGGTCAGTTCTGGTCTTTTTACACTACTTGTTTCCATGAGAACTAACTAAGGGGTCCGGCCATAACTATAATAATCCCCTCTGAGAGCTTGCTCCTAATGACCTAATATCAGGCTCTGCCTCTTAAAGGTACCTCCAACATATAAATCCTTTGAAGGCACACTCAAATCACATCAAACCGTAGCAGAGAAAAACTGAAGGAAAATAGACTGATGTCTAAAGAGAGTTCTTAGAGAAAGAGACCAAAATGAAAATAGATAGAGAGCAGGGTAATTGAAGAATAGCTATTAGAGTTATTGAGGAGGTGAAAAGGTATGGACCCAAGTCAAGCTGATGGATTAACCA
The DNA here is from genome assembly GCA_007922755.1 of Pedetes capensis. Taxonomy (NCBI): domain Eukaryota; kingdom Metazoa; phylum Chordata; class Mammalia; order Rodentia; family Pedetidae; genus Pedetes; species Pedetes capensis. The sequence continues at coordinate 69,517 of VMDO01008043.1, read as the reverse complement.
CAAAAAGTAGGTCTTATATTTGTATTTAATGCCAGAAGGAAGAAAAGTATATACAGAAACCATCAAAATCAAGAAGAAAGGGTAATGGGATAAAATAAAAGGAATAGCACGTATATTGCCCTTATGACAAAATCAAGATGTACATATATAGAAAGTTGTTATTGTTAGGTGCTCTCAAGTAGGGTCAAACTCATGTGACTCTATATCTACCAGAAAGAAACACTCCCCAACACTGTGCCAAAAACAGGGTGGGTGCCACAGGTGGAAGAGAGAAGATAGTAGCTTGAACTGAAAAAGTATCAGAACTTTATTTTTGTTCCAACAAACTGGCTTCATTTATTTTTCCTGCTCGTCTATCACATGGCTGGCAGAAAGTAGCCAACTCATATCTTCCAAGTATTCAATTCTCATTCAAAAACTAGGTCAGACTGACTAACTCAATTTTGCTTCTAAATTCTTAGAAAGAAATAATTTGATTGGCTTATCTTGGTTCAGACATCCCTTCTTAATCCGATCATCCATGACTAAGAAGAGCCCAAAGCTGGGAGCAACTCACCACAGTCATTTCCCAAAAAGGGAGTTGGTGGTTACCCCAGAGGATTGAGGTGCCCATAGGATAGTTCTAATAAGTACAATGAAACCAAAAGCATGAAAACAAAAATAGATGGATTGCTGATGGTTGTAATAAAAACAATGATCATGGTTAGTCTATTATTGGATCTAGGGTTTATGGACCTATCCTAGAGGTTATTTTGAATTAGTAAATGGAAAAAGGGAGAAGGACCTGGCAATCCACTCCCAAGGAAATCCCAAAGCACTCAGCCATTGAAAACCCTATGAGGGTCACTATGAGTCGGATACCGACTCGACGGCACCTAACAACAACAATAACAAATGGAAGAAATCATGTCAGGTTGTTTATAAATGGATTGTTTGTTTTAAAAAAAGAAAAGCAAACACAAAGAGAAAGAAGTTTGAGGAAAATGCAATAGAAATTACACTTATTTGGAAGCAGGCACTGAACCAGCCTGTTGGCCAACCTCCATAATCAAAGCAGAGATCTTCCCCTTGAGGTGAGTGGTACTTGCCAAAGAATTAAGGACTAGGCTACTGCATTCTTGAAGCCAGGATATAGGATACAAAATTCACACATTCTGAACAGATTAATATAATATTGGCCCCTAGTATGGCTTTGCTCAGTGATTTTCCTTCCTTTAATTAACAAGATTATTGTTATTCAGTTAAATTACCTATATTCTCAATTCTAATCTGCCTATCAACAATTTTAGAGCACTAATCAACCCTAACAACAATTTTAGAGCACTACAAAATCAGATACAGATTAGAATCGAGTGCAAGAAACTTTCTCAACCACAAATCCAAATCTGCAAGCGATTTTAATCTGCATCTGATTTTGTAGCTCCCTGAAATTATGGGAAGGGTATGGATTAAAATCAAGAATATATGGCACTTTATGTACAAAGAAGCTAACTTTCAGTTATTAAATTGCCTTGTGTGTTTTATAGGCATAAATCATTGAAACCAGAGTTCCAAAGATGGTACCAAAACCACAACTTTAAAAATATATATTCTTAATCCAAGTATGTAAATAAGATAATTGAGGACACATGTCCTCTGCACAATTAGCATGTTCCTTCATGGAGCTTGTATCAGGTGTGCATGCACATTGAGGGCCCAGCATTACGGGTTCATCTGTCATGCTCCTTTAGAAACAGATGCAAATGGGTTGAGGCCTTTTCATGAATGAAGGGCGGGAAAGAAGCTCTCATTTTAGAAGTAATACCACTGAAATATTTATGATGAGTTTCAAATCACTGAGAAAATTAGTTCTTAATGAGAACATCAATAGGCCCACAGCTAGTATGAGGTGAAAGCCACTGCTGGTCTTCTAATGCTTCAGCTTAAATGGTCCCATGGATACAAGCCCACACATGACTTTCTTTGTTATGCATTACCAAGAAGAAATAAATCTCAGCATGAGGTCTGCTGGGGCAAAATAGTTCACCTCAATGGTATCTCTGCTGTCCTGAATTTCATTTTTTCTCTGAGAGACGTCTATATTTACCCACAGTGATTGTCTTTGACTGCAAAGTCAAGAATTTAATGGATTTAACTTTCTTTCACAGACAATTTCTTGAATGGAATCCTTTTATGTGAATAGTTCACACTTAATTACAAAAGACATTGCTTAACAGTGTTTTAATCATATATGTATTTAAAGTCAATTTAAAATCAAACATCCATCTGGTTATAGATATATTATTAAGTATATGTAGTTTACCTTCAATGGATAACTCTTTCTTAAATAGTCTTATACATTATTTATTTTAGAATGACTAAAATTTCATCTCATTCATATAAATATATATACCTACGTATGTAATGGGCTGGGATTTAGCTCAGTTGGTAGAGCACTGCACTGCAGTCTCTGAGGTCCTGAGTTCAATTCCCAGCACCTCAAAAATGGGAGAAGGGCCTGGCAATCCACTTAATCCCGAAACAGTCAGCCATTGAAAACCCTATGAGGGTCGCTATGAGTTGGATACCGACTCGATGGCACCTAACAACAACAACAACAACAGGTATGTAACAGGATGTCATTTATGTAGCCCAGGCTGCTTTGAACTCAAGATTTTCCTGCCTCAGCATCCCCAGTGCTAGAACTATAGGCCTTCATCATCATGCCTGTCAAAGATTTCATTTAAAATCTTTCACACCATTAACATTTCTTAAAACTAAGGACATTATACTTTCTTCCTCTTTTGCTACTTTTTAAGAGCAGTGCTGCTCAATAATTTCTCTCTGATGAAGGAAATGATCTATATTTGTGCTATCTACCAGAGTAGTCATCAGCCACATGTGGGTACCAACCACTTGAGATGTTTGTATGAATGCCTGAAGAACTGAAAGTTTAGTTTTGTCTAATTTTGATTAATATAATTCTAAATATAAATCTCCTTCTCCATATTGTCATACCCATTCAACTAATATTAATTGTATACTCAGTCCATGCTATTCTAGACACAGGAGAAACCGCAGAGAGCAGTTCAGATGACGTGATGTTCTGATGACACATGGTGCTAACATTGTGTGTGTGTGTATGTTTTACCTGATTTTAAGTATTCTGCCATTGCTGTGTGGTCACCAGCTTGTAGAGATTTTTGTAATGGCTCTAATATACTTAAAATATAGTATTTAATAACTATTGTAACTCCTGTTTTTCACAGGGGGTATATTCCAAGATTTCCAATGGATGTTTGAATCCCTATACATACATACTTGTGATAAAGTTTAATTTATAAATTAGTCACAGTAAGAGATTAACAACTAATAATAAAATAGAAAGATTAAGACAATTATAGCAATTGTACTAAAATGTGAATGCAAAGTATTTTATTATACTCACCTTTTTTGTGATGATGTGAGATGATATGATGCCCTTGTGATATGATTCAAGTGGAGTGAACGATACAGACAGTATGGTATAGAATTAAGCTACTACATAAAGGTTATTTGAACATAAGCACTGCATTGTCACCATAGTTGGATAGATAATTGAACAGGTGGGAAGTATATACAGTATAGCTATACTGTATGAGGGATGATTCACATCCTGGGAGGGATGGAGTGGTATAGCACAAGATTTCATCAACTTAAAATTTGTGAACTGTTTACTTCTTACATTTTCCATGGAATATTTTTTGATGGTAATTAGCTCTGGGTAACTGAAATTATAGAGAGTGAAACTGGGTAAGGGGTATTACCATATAGGAATTCACTTCTGTAACTGATCAATATTGTTTATAATGAAGTGCTTTATTACAGTAGTTTCAATTTCAGCTAGCTGGTATATATCACCGCAGTGAGGAGTGCTGCCTGATTATACTTATTTCAAGTCCAGTTCGTCTAAATGTCACTCACTAGGTACATTCAACAGACAGAAATTTGCTCTCTTGTGGTAAAGTAACAGCATGTCTTCTTTTAAGAATATAAATATTACATGTTAGTTGCTATTTTAGTTAATAGCCAATATTGTCAATTTGGCAAATTCTTTATGTCAAATGCATGAAAGTGCTATCTTACCCCATTCATGAAAACTGCATGCTCATATTGTGCTATATGCAAACCACTTGTGCATTAGCTTTATCACAGTAGATCACAGAGTGTTCTTCAAGAAGCCCTTGTTTTATTCAAATTTCACAGACAGGAATTTCATAAAATGGTTGAAGTTGAGAAGTACAATAATTGTTTTGAAATTCAGAAAATGAACTTTTGTTTTCCCTCATATCAATCAACTACATAATCATAGTTTCCTGGTTAATTTTCATCAAGATGGACTAGGTCATGTTGAATCAGTTGGCACATAATAGCTACTCATGTGGTCTCTATTGAATGAATATGGCTAATTTTAGTAGAATATGATATAATAACAATCTTTGTTGTTGTTATTAGGTGCCATCAAGTCATGTCCAACTCCGGACCCTCATAGGGAATGGATTGCCACATCCTTCTCTGATTTTAGTGGTGCTGGGAGTCGAACTCAGGACCTCAGAGACTGTAGAGCAGCACTCTACCAATCAAGCTAAATCTCAGCCCAATAACAGTCTTTAAGTATGATAAAATATTCACAAAATTTACCATTTTAACAATTCTTAGCATATAATTCAGTGGCCTTTAACTACATTCATTTTGTTGTGCTATGGTTATTATCCCTTTATAGAACTCTTCTCATTCTGCAAAACTGAGACTGGACCCATTACATAATAACTCCCTCTCCACCTACCCTTAACCCCTGATAACTACCTTTCTACTTCTTCTTTATGAATTTAACCAGGTACCTCACATAGTCATTCAAATGTGACTGCAGTAGTATATAGACAGGGAACTGCCAAAAAATCTAGCTGGATTCAGGAAAAGGCATGGAACCAGGGATATCATTACTGATGTCAGATGGATGCTATCAAAAGTAGAGAATACCTACTTGTCTACCCATGTTTTATTGATTATGCAAAGGGATTTTACTGTGTAGATCACAATAAATTGTGAATCTTCACAATAAAGTGAAGAATGGGAATACCAGAGCACCTAATTGTACTCATGAGGAATCTGTACATGGACCAGGAGAAAGTCATTCAAACAGAACAAGGAAACACTGCCTGGTTTAAAGTAAAAATGTATATATCAGGGCTGTACCTTTTCACTGTACCTCTTCAACCTCTATGCTGAGCAGATAATCCAAGAAGCTGGACTTTATGAAGAAGAACACAGTATCTTGATTGAAGGAAAATTCATGAACAACCTGTGTTATGCACATCACAAAAAATTTGCTTGCTGAAAGTGAAGAGTATTTGAAACATTTACTACTTACTACTTACTACTTACTACTTACTAATGAAGATCCAAGAGTACAGCCTTCAGTATGGATTGCATCTCAACATCAGCAAAACAAAAATCTTTACAACAAGATCAATACACAGCTTCATGATAAATGGAGAAAAGATTCAGGTTTTCCAAGATTTTGCTTTTTTTGGTTCTATAATCAACACCCCTGGAAGCAGCAGTCAAGAAATCAAAAGATGTATTGTATTGGGAAAAGCTATTGCAAAAGACTCTTTTTAAAGTATTGGAAAGTAAAGATGTCACATTGAAAATGAAGGTGCTCCTGACACATGCAATGGTATTTTCAGTCTCATCAGATGGTTGTGAAAGCTGGACATTGAATAAGGGAGACAGGAAAAGAATTGATGCTTTTGAATTATGGTGCTGGAGATGAATATTGAATATACCATGGACTGCCAAAAGAACCAACAGATCTGTCCTGGAGAAAGTGCAACCACAGTTCTCCTTGGAAGCAAGGATGGCTAGACTGTGCCTGATGTATCTCGGACAAGTCAAGAGGAACCAATCCCTGGAGAAGGAGATCATGTTTGGGAGAGTGGTTATTGTTGTTGTTAGGGGCTGTCAAGTCCGTGTCCGCCTCATAGCAACTCTATGTACAACAGGTGAAACACTATTGTCAGTGCTTCTCTGCTATTCACAGGGTTCTCAATGGCTGATTGTTTTTTGGGAGTGGGTTTCTGGATCCTTCTCCCAAGCCTACAGCACCTGGTATTCCCAGGTGGTCTCCAAGTACTAACCAGGCCTGACCCTGCTTAGCTTCTGAGATCTGAAGGGAGCAGATGGCACAGTGGTAGGGCTTCAGGCAGGAGAATGGTAGGTCAACCAAAAAAAAGGAATACCCTTAACTAAATTGATTTACATAGTAGCTACAATAATGGGATTAAAGATAAAAAAGATTGTGTACATGACAGAGAAGTGTAGAGTGTTTCTCTCTGTTGTACATAGGATCACTATGAGTCAAATTTGACTTGAGGCACCTAACAACAACAAAAATAAGCTCATATAAGTGGAATCATATAAGTGGGCTGGGATTTAGCTCAGTTGGTAGACCGCTGCGTTGAAGTCTCTGAGGTCCCGAGTTCAATTTCCCAGCACTGCAAAAATGGGAGAAGGACATGGCAATCCACTCACAAGGCAATTCCGAAGCACTCAGCCATTAAAAACCCTATGAGGATCACTATGAGTCAGATACCGACTCGACGGCACCTAACAACAACAAGTGGAATCATACATTTGTCATTTACAGTTGGTTTATTTCATTTACTAAAATGTTCTCAAGTTTTATTAATGGTGTAGCACATGTCAGAATATCCTTCTTTTAAAAGCTGAACAGTGTTTCATTGTATATACATACATTTTGTTTTTCCATCTGCTAATGGACATTTAAGTTATTATCATCTTTTGGCTTTTTTTTAGTAATGCATCTATGAAAATGTGTATACAAATATATCTTTAAGCCTTTTTCAGTTCTTTTGAGTATAGACCCTAAAGTGGAATTGCTGAATATGGCAGTTTTCTGTTTAATTTTATTTGAAACTTCCATACTGTTTTCTTTACCATCGCACTATCTAACATTCCCACTAGCAGTGCATAAGATCCCAATTTCTCTATACCCTTGTCATCACTTGCTATTTACTATTCTTTTGAGAGCCATCCTAATGGTTGTGATGTAGCATCTTATTGTGGCTTTAATTTGCATATTTCTAATGATTAATGATGTTGAACATTTTTACGTATTTATTGGTCATTTGTATATCTCTTTGAAGAAATTTCACATGAAGTCCATTATCCATTTTTAATCTCTAGCCATATCTCCTTGTATATTCTAGGTAATAACCCTTTATGATTTGAAAATGTTTTCTCCACCTTGTAGATTGCCTTTTCACTCTGTTGATTGTTTCCTTTTAGGAAAAGAAGTGTTAATTTGGGCAGGGGGAGGCATTAAGACAGATTCTCATTATATAGTCCCAGCTGGCCTAGAATACATTGTGTAGTCCTTGAATTTGCAGAGATCTTCCTGTCTCGGCCTCCTGAGTGCTGGGATTACAGGCATACACCACCATGCTCCAAGTTTTTTGTTTGTTTATTTTTGTTTATTTTTTGAGATAAGATCTTGTCTCCCTGTGGAGTATCCTAGGCTGCCCTTGAACTTGTGTTCCTCCTGCCTCAGCCTCCTGAGTGCTGGGATTACAGGTGTGTACCACCATGCCTGGTGAAGTTTTATATTTTATGTTTAGTTTTAAAGTATGTTTTGAAAATTAAAAATTAGAAAATTAGAAACCTTCAACTTTGTTTTTCTATTTCAATATTATTTTGACTATTTCATGGTCCCTTAAGATTACTTATGAACTTCAGGATGGAATTGTGTATTTATACAAAAAAAAATTGTTGTGGTTTGGAATTTGGTTAAAGATTATGCTTAATCTGTAGATTACTTAGAGTAGTATTGATATTTTAAAAATATTAAGTCTTCCAAACTATGAACATGAGGTTTTCTCATGAACATGAGGTTTCCTTTCCTTTATTTGTGTTTTTAATTTACATAAGCAATAGTTTTTTTCACACAAGTCTTTTGCCCACTTTGTTAACTTTGCTTCTAGTATTTTATTCTTTTTGGTGCTATTGTAAATGGCATTGTTTCTTTCTCTCTTTTTAATTTCCTTTTCAGATTGTTCATTGATAGTATATAGAAACAATAGATTTTTGTATGTTGATTTTTTTATCCTAAAACTTTCTTGAATTTGCTTATTCTCACATTTTGGTAGACTTTTTAGTCTGTGAACAATGAGAATTCACTTCTTTCTTTCAAATTTGGATGTATTTTATTTATTTTCCTTTCCTAATTGTTCAGGCTAGAACTTCCAGTATTGTGTTAAGTGAAAGTGATAAAAGTGGCCTTTCTTAGTAGTTATTTTAGAGAAGAATCCTGTCTTTTACCACTGAATATGCTATTTGCTGTGGGTTTTTCACATATAGCTTTTATGATGCCAAGATAGTTTCCTACTTTGTAGAGTGTTTTTTATCATGAAAGATAGAATTTTGTGAAATTCCTTTTCTGCATCAACTGAGGTGATCATTTAATTTTATTTTTATGCATTCTTCATTCTTCATATTGTCAAACTTTATGCAATATATTGCCAACCTTTATGCAATATATTGCATTGGTGGTTGATTTTCATATGTTGAACCATCCTTGCCTTGTAGAAGTAAATTCTATTTACATGTGATATATACTCTTTTTAAAAAGTATACTGTTGAATTCTGTTCTCTAGTGTTTAATTGAGGCAACATTTCACTTTTGAGACTGGAGAGACTGTTCTCATATTATACATGAAGAAATCAAGACAAGAGAAAAGGTGATCTCCCCACAGTTGTGCATTTAGATGTTATTGTCATAGTGAAATCTACCAAAGATTCCTGAGTTCCCTTGGGTACTTTTAATTAGTTTGAGTTTTGAATGAATCATCTGGATGCTTTTTATTTGAAGAGATCAGTAGTATTCATTTGCTGGCACCTTAAAATCACCTGGGGAACTTTAAAACTAGAGGCCAGCATGTCATTCCCAGAGATTCTGACCCTCTGATTTAATTTGTTTTGTGGAGAGGAGAAGAACACAGGCAATGATATTATTAATGTGTTGGGGGAATTAAGTACTTCTGATATAGACATGGTGATTATGGAGAATGACCTTAGTGTGGTGCTTGAAAGCCAGATGTTGATGCATAACAAGGAGATAAACTGCATCCTGTTGTGAAGGGCATCCTGGGACTCAGCAACATGAAGAGATAGCTTGGAGATGACTGTAAGCATCAAAGACTTTTAGGGTATCAAATTGGAAGAAGCCTAAGCCAAGCTTTTTTTTAATCAGGTATAAAAATAAGACACTATCATGAGGGATTAAATGGATAGATCCATTTTAACCAAAGGGCAGACTCCATAGTCAAGTTATAATCAAGTAAAAAAGGAAAATTGTTAGTGCTGATGAGAAGACCACTCAAAAGCCAGCATATTTTCTCTGTTCATATTCAGAGGAATACAAGCTTGTTGGCTAATAGCTGTGCTTACTGCAACGAAATTGTTAGGGAGAAAATCAGGGCAATAAAACATATGTTCGGTTCCTGCATTCTTTTCTTCAAAAGTCATTGCAGTCTTTAATCTCCCATAAAAATTTCCTAAAATGACTTAAATCATTTCCTCAAAAATATCTTTCTAAAACTATGACCCTGTCAAAGTTTAATTTTCATTGGATGATTTATTTGAGCAGGGATTTTAAAGATGAAAATTTCATAGTTTACACCTTTATGACGGGCCACATTTAATGAAATTTTATTTTATAGGCTACTGTGTTACCTTGTTTAATTGAATTACAAACACTGTAGAAAGTTTTATATAATATAGTACACAGGTATAACATTTATAATTGATTAAATACCATGCTTGTGACCATTCATATAAAGAAGTTGGCACCAGGACTTGTTTAAGAAGAGAAACCAATTTTATAAGATTGCTTTTATGGGAAAATAAGATTTAACATACTTCTCTTAGGCTTATGGGATCTCACTCAGTAAACAACTTGGTAATCAACTTAGGAAAACCACTGTAAAATGCATCTCCTACTTTCTATAGAGGACAGAGAAAAATACATATTTTTCTCTAGTTTTTACCCATAATATTTCCTGGTTATGCTTTAGATATTTAGGAAGGCAAAGAAAGTCTTTAAAGACTCAAGTCTTGGATTTGATAAATTAATTCAGTGACAACTGTTAAGTGAACCTCTATTATGATTTTGGGGGACAAAGGTAGTGTAGAGGTAAAGGTGCTCCCAATCTAAGAAGGCAGAAAAGACATGTCATAATAATACAAGAGATTATGGGGTTACCATAAGAGAAATATAATTAAAGTCCACAGCTTAGGGGAATTTAAGGTACTCATTCTAATTGTCTTTCTAGAAGAAATAGTTTATAAATTCAGCTTTCAAATGTTTCAGTAGATAGTGATTCGGCAGAACATTCCAGGCTGAGAAAATGGCTTGAGGAAAGAATGTTGTAGGAAAGGGTAAAATGAGTTTGGGGAACAGTGAGGAACTCTATTTGCAGGAGCCATGAATACATGTGGGTCAGTAAAGAACATGAGTCTTTAAAATACGACTTTGAATAACTAAAGTCAAGGTGTGGGAAGATTAAAGAGGGGACAGTATGTGAAGTGGATCTGTAGGAAAAGAAAGGCTGGTAGCAGGGAGGGAGCATTTAGAAAGTCATGAATGGGAGGAGAACAGAGAAAGAGATCCTTGGGAGACACCTTGCAGAACAACAGGATTAGTTAGCCAGGCTGCCTAGTCATCTAGGAGGTCTGTATTGTGAATGGAAGGAAGGCCTTGTTTTAATCCTGGCAGAGTGAATGCTCTACTCAGAGCTCCAGTTTTCCGCAGTACATCTATATTCTCAGATGAGCACAAGCAAAGGGAATGTTCCTTTCAACATGAATTGTTTGGAACTAGTGTTCACTACAAAGGATTGCTTCTTAGACCTTATAAAGCTCCAGGTTGCTGCAAAGGTCGGACCTATGATGTGTGCACTGAGTTTAATGCACCCTGAAGAGCCTTTCCAGCTGTGTGGATGAGATGCTCAAAATCAACACAAGGTCTTTCCTCCCTCTTTTCTCCCTCTCTCTCTCTCTCTCTCTCTCTCTCTCTCTCTCTCTCTGTACCTGGGGGCTGACCTGCTTGAGCATGCTTTTCCAAGTGCTCTACCACTGGGCTACACCTTTAGCCCATTTTTCACTTTTTATTTTGAGTTAGGGTCTTACTAAGATATATAGGCTGCCTCTGGCTTTGAACTTGTGATCCTTCTGCCTCCACCTCCAGAGTTGCTAGGATGTCAGGTGTGCACCACCATGCCCAGCTACATATTTTCTCTTCTAGTTCTTTCTTTCTTTCCTTCCTTTATTCCTCTCTCCCTCCTTCCTTCCCTCTCTCCCTCCCTCTCTTCCTTTCTCTGTCTCCCTCCCTCCCTCTCTCCCTCCCTCTTTCTTTCTTTCTTTCTTTCTTTCTTTCTTTCTTTCTTTCTTTCTTTCTTTCTTTCTTTCTTTCTTTTTTCTTTCTTTCTCTGTACTGTGAAATTGATCCCAGGGCCTCACACATGCTTTTGTGGGCACTTTACCATTGAGCCACACATCCAGCTCATGCCTGCTTTCTAAATCCTATACCAAATAGGAAGGTACAAACTTTGTGACCCCAAATGTCCTCATTTCCTGCATTGACTCACTAGGCAGTTTTAGATAATTTACTTATTATTGGAACCCTTATTTCAGGTGGAGAAGACTGACCATTCCAGAACAATGAAGTCTTTCATAATAGGCTCTATTAGAGATCCTGAGTCAATTTCATCCTATAGAAAGTTCTTGGTGTTTGGTTTCTAGTAAAAAATTCTCTTTCCCCCAACACCCACCTCTGTAGTCATCTCAGGGTTGTATCATTTTAAAGTGGATTATTCAGAATACCTAATGAAGAGTTCAGGTAAAAATAATGGGGTTGTGTGACTATTCTTAATTTCCTTCCAGCTTATTTTTCTGTTCATTTTCACCTTCAAGGTAAGGTCTTCTGGTCTTCCAGGGGTAAGATGTGAGAAGTCTTCCTTTTATAATTGTCTCCTAAGAGTCTTGGCTAAAGCTAGGCTCATACCTGATTGTAATGAATAATAGCTCTTAGTTGTCACTGATATCCCCTCTGGCTGACAGGGAATGAAAACTCAAGACAATTCTGAAAACAGAAAAAAAAAAGGTTCTCAGAGGCAGCATTTCTTTCTTTAGAAAAAAATAAAGGTACTATTCAACAGGGTCGGAAAACTAAATCCTAGGACCAATATTATCACTCTTCTTGCTACCTCTGAAGAAAATCTTTGCATAAGAACTTGTAGTAATAAAGGGGAAATCAAATGATCTTCCAATGTGCTGGGGAAAACAGCAGAAGTTTTCTTTCTCTTCTCAAAAGTGGGTAATCCTAAAATAACTTAGCTTTATGAATTCATACTATATAATAAACTATGAATGCCTGCTATATAACAAACAAAGAATAAGCTTGGTAGAACAAGAGAACATGGGCTTAAATGAGGAGTGAGGAACATTGATCATATGATGAGTTTTTTTAATCTGAAAAGTGTTAAATCCTGTAATAAATTAATGGGTGACATGGGAGAATCCTGAATGGGTCTTTACCCAAGCACTCAAGGTAAATGAAAAGCCATCCCAATATTTCTTTCCTAAAATGCATGGATATATACTGGGTTGGCAAAATATAGCCCTTGGATCAGCTGCCTCATGACTGGGACATAAAAGGGAGGAAGCAGAAAGGGCTGAGGTGCCAGGAACCCTTCAAGGTCATGTGCCCCCAAATCCTCCCACCAAGCCCAATTCTTAAACTTCTATCACCTTCCCCTAATGACAAGCTGGCGACTAAGACATTAGCACATGGGCCTTTGGGGAACACACTAGACCCAATCTACAGCAGGAGCATAGTCCTGCCAGTGCTTTTCATGTTGCACGGGGTTGCTTTTATGCTACAAAGGCAGAACTGAGCAGTGGGGTCAGAGGACATATGGCTCACAAGCCCAATACACACAGAGAGGATGGTCCTCTGGTAATAGTGGGGCTGTATCATACGTTTAAAACCAACCTGTCTGTATTCCTTCCTTCTTTCTTTCCTTCCTTTCTTCTTTCTTTCCTTCCTTCCTTCCTTCCTTCTTTCCTTCCTTCCTTCTTTCTTTCCTTCCTTCCTTCCTTATCTCTCTTTCTCTCTCTTTCTTTCCTTCTTTCCTTCTTCCTTTTTTCTTTCTTCTTTCTTTCTTTCTTTCTTTCTTTCTTTCTTTCTTTCTTTCTTTCTACTGCTGAGGATCCAACCTAGTGGCTCACATATGCTAAGTGAGCCTTCTATATTTCCACTTCTGTGTAATTTATAGCCCTCAAGAAATTTCATGTTCATTATTTCATTTGGCCTCTACACCAAACCTGTGAGATAGAAAGAAAATATCATTCTGATTTTACAGATAAAAACAACCCCAGAGAGACATCTCCAATGCTATCTGGCTACTAACTAGTGAAAAAACAGTGATCTAGAGATGTTTAGAGGCCTTAAACACTGAAGAGATAATTGTCCATTAGGATTGGAGGAATTATTGGTACCAATTCTTCACCTCTTCCTATCTACACCCTTTGCCATGGAACTTTGCAGTTGGTCTCTCAAGAGGAGGGTTTACTTGTTCCTGGAAGTTGAGTTTGGCCCTTGGACTTGCCTTGTCCAATGACATGTTAGTAGACAACATTCTAGCAGGAACTTGAAACTTGGACTTTGGGGCTTGCCTTCTCTTACACTTCTCTCACACTTCTCTCAACTACAATAACAGAACATACCTCAGCCAGCCTGATGGTCCAAGGAAGAGGAGAGGCAAGTGGAGCAGAGGCACCTGCTCTCTCTTAGTCCTGCTCTGTGAAGCTGAGCTGCTCCAACAACCCCAGCCTGAATCCAAGGTGCCTAGCTGAGTCCAGCTAAGAGGAGACAGTGACTAACTGACCTGTACATACTGATGTTTTATCATTGCATTTGCGAATAGTTTGTTACCCAGTATATTTTAGAAGTGTTGTGCTGAACTAGAGAACATGAAACTGTTACAGCAGTATAAGAAACTATGTTATCATTTCTGCTCAGGCTCACTGTATGCTGACTGCCAACTAGTTTGAGTCTAGTGAGACATCACAGTCATATGCAACAAGTTATAAAATGAGGGTCATTACTTACACATAGGTAGCAAGGGACAAGAGAAGCCTATGATTCATTGTGAGCCAGTCCTCCAAGGCCCAGAAAACTGCCCATAGCAGATGAGGTATCAAATATATGTACCCTATTTGCACCACTCACAAAGGACCCCAAATGATAGCCTGCCCAGGTTATCTACCTTCGAGTTGCATGATACACTGGTCTAAAGCATTGAAGGGCATCCTGTCTAAAGAAGGGCTGGAACAGAGCCCAAGGTTTTCTGGCCAGAACACTAGCCCCATCTTAAGATGTTGCATTTCCAGCACATTCCACAGTAACTCTAGAGCGCAAGTAAGAAAGTGAGGAGAACTGGGGAAGCCCTAGGTCACCTGGAGATTTGTCCTGCAGTTTTCCATGCTAATTTAAAAAGTAACAAATATTACATTTTATCAAAAATATCCTTTTTGGCATTTCCCTATTTTTTTCTGGGGACCTTACTACTCCTTAAAGCCTGCCGGTGGGGTTGTATAGTATTGGTGCATTGTCCTCCCTACTGGCATTAAAGGGAGATTTAATAGCTCTGATTACAAAGTCATGAGAAAAGACTTCTAGGGCAGGGTCCCCAGCCCCTGGCTCAGACCAGTTCCAGTCCTGGCCTGTTAGAAATCAGGCTGCTCAGCAGAAGGTGAGGGACAGGCAAGGGAGGGAAGCTTCATCTGCATTTACAGCTGCTCCTCATCACTTGAATCTTCCAGAAACCATCTCCATACCCGGTTCGTGAAAAAATTGACTTCCAGGAAACCTGCCCATGGTGCCAAATGGTTGGGGACTGCTGACCTAGGGAGCCCCACATTCCTAGTAAGCACTACTCTGGCTGTGCCATTTACAGCTGGCTTTTGGGACAAATCCACTTACTTGGCTTTGTATTGTGGGGGTTCCAGCACTCTCCCTGCTATTTTCCAGATTGGAGGCAGAGAGATTTCAGGGACACTTCCCATCCCAAATCAGATCCCTTTCTGGACCATCCCTGTTATTTCTAAATCTCAGTGGAGCCTAAGGGGCTGGGGTGGGGGGCAGAGGTGCCCCAGCTTGCACACAAGATACTTATCTCCTCTAATCTTCTGGTTTCTTTCCACTTCCCTCCCAACTCTCTTCTCTTTCTGTTCTTGTTTACTTTTTTTATTCCACAGCTTGCAAGTCTCTGAGGCATAAAGGAGGGGTTTTCTTGGCATGGAGTCAATTCAGACAGGAAGTACAGCATCTCAGAGAGTAATCAGGAAGGACTGGGGGTTTGGAAGCTGGTGCAAAAACAGAAGAAAAAGCTACCCACCCCTCTCTCTTCCAGAATCCCCTCCTTCCTCTCCTGGGATTCTGTAGAGGTCTGGACTCATTCATCAACATGTCTTTCTCTCTTTAAAAAATAAATCAACAAAACAAGAGAGAGCTTTAGAAACCCTTTGTAAAATCTCCTTAAAGAAACAGGGTCTTTTTATTCTGGTTATATGCTTTTGAAACCAAGAATTCATCTACACACTTAATTGCACTTAATTATCTAGATAATTGAGATTCAAACTGCATTTTGACCTGATGTACCCAAATAATTTTACTTCAAAGTCTTTGTGAATGACTTAGATAATTCATTTGGTATCTATAGCACCTTTTAGATTCATTGTTTTAAAATGCAGAATAGCACATTTACATAAGCAGAGAAGGAAACATTTACAAAAGAAAACAAACAGAAACCCCCCATTTTCTTTGAGGGGAAACAGGCTAATAGTGCTGCCTCCAACACTCTATTCTGGAAAGGTGGCCTCACTTTGGTTATCTGGGTAAGACAGTAGCTGTACTAGTCTTGAATGAAGTAGGATGACTAATGAAAGTTCCCCTACTCCTCCTCCTCCTTCCTTCTTCTTCTCCTCCTCTTCCTCCTCATTCTTTCTTTTGTAGTAGGTCTAAGTGTGTTGAGATTTGGGCAATTGATTCACATAAGTCCAGGCTCTGACCCATGTGTTATCCGTTGACTAACATCAAACTTTGGGATTTAAAAGCAGCATAAACATCATTAAATGTGTCCTGTCATTTCTTCTTCCTTTAAAAGTGTGTGTGTGTGTGTGTGTGTGTGTGTGTGTGTGTGTGTGTGTGTGTGTATGTATGTCATTCAGGCTTTTTTCACTTGTCTTTGTGTTTATCAATGTTGGCTGCTCTTGAAGTGTAACCTCTGAAGCCATATGCATTCTGCTAACAGTAATTTTCTTACCTCTGACAGCCTGTGATCATCCTTGTCAGTTGCATGGCTGTTACTGCTGCTAAGGTGGGTCAAGGAGAGCTTTACAGATCACTCTAAGAGAAGCTTGGCTGTGACATAATGGTACTATGTGTGATCACCAAATCTTCTACAGCTAAGGTCTAGCTCAGAAAACTGGTTTGAGATAATTCCTTACAGCAGTACTCAAGATGGATTGGAACAAGAGAAACTGAACACAGCACAGGGTGGCTGGGAGCAGTTACTGCTATTTAGGCCAATGTTTCCCAAGGTGAATTTCAGGTAATGCTACAATCACAGGGGTTCCATGATCAAATATTTTATCTCACCCTTGGTGATTCACAGGGCATGGGAACACATTAAAACCTCTCAGAGGTTTAGCAGCAAACACTTTAAATCATGTTTAATATAATGCTTCCCAAATATATTTGACTACAGAACTATCAGGTACTAATAGTACCTATTAACAGTGCAGTCTTTACAGAAGAATAGGAGAAAAGGATAATGGCCACAGGGTAAAGAAGGACAGTTTTGGGGTACAAATACCTATATGGGAAGGAAGAGAATAGGGCAAATATTGGTGGTGATGGGAGAAATCGAGATGTTAAAGGTGATATCACTTTCTGACATATTAGAGTTTTGATCAGGATGTGAGTGACTGAATGTGCTTCAAATTTTAGTCTTTTTTTTTTCATATCTACTGCCCTAGTCCAAATTAAAAATAACAAACCAGGGCCCAGACCCAATTTATTCAGAGGTTCATAATGTTGCTTGCACGGAAAAGACTCTCCATGGAATATTTTAATTGGCTCAGCCAAAATTTCTATCTACTATATTTTATTCCATTTCCAATTTAGTAGTCTGACAGAATCATAGTAAGTCAAATATTATAATTAAAAAATGGAGAAAGGATTGCTAGTTTTCCCCTCAACTGGGACAAATGAGATATTAGATATCTTTTACTTCAACTAAGATGGCTTTGCTCACCTGCTCCCAGAGTCCTCTGGGTCATTCCTGTCTGGGACAGATTTACCCACTCAGTCTTAGGCTATGCCCGTGATTACTACGGTCACTGCATTTCTTAGTTTGCAGAAACTGCCAGAGAAAGTAGAAGGGTCCTATACACTCTGCCCACTACATGCTTGCCTTCTGTCTACATCAGAAAAAGCTCTGTTGGTATCTAGCTTTTTTTTCTTATTTCAGTTGAGGCCATTCCAGATTTCCCCTCAGGCTCTAGTCCTATCTTATTGGAGCAAGTGGTCCCATCTTCTCCACTGAGAAGACCAAGAAAATCGAACAAAAAGCCCCCATCTCTACTTCTATCTCGGTCTTCATGCATCCTTTAATTGTTTCTTATGGTTTCAGATAATGGTTTTGTGCCTACCATCTCCTTTTCTAGTAATCTCAATTTCTGTCTTTCAAGTAACACTTCTTCAGTGCTGTTCATGGGTCAGCTCCTGCCTACGTGACCTTGGGCAAGTTACTTCACTGCTCTCAGCTCTAGTTTTCATCCTAAATCCCACCTTGGAGGATGTTGGAAGAATTGAGCCACAGTACATATAAAGACCCTACACAGTGACTGAGAAATGTAAGGTGCTTGATAAAGAGCAGCTATTCTTATGTTTAGTACTTTTACTTTTAAAAATTAATTTTATCTAGGCATAATTTCATAAAATGAAATGTACAAATTTAAGTGTAAAATATGATGAGGTTTTGTAAACATATGAACTCTTATAACTACCACTTCAATTAAAATATACATTTCCATCACCCAACAGAGTTCTTTTATTTACAATTAATTCCCTCACTTCCTGCTCTACTTATACATGGATTGGATTGCTGTCACTTGAGACTTGTTTTACGTGTTCCAGAACTTCATATGATTGGAATTACTCAGTATGTACTTTTTGTGTCTAGTTTTTTATCAACATGTTTAAAAGTAATTCTTCCATTTTGTTGACTCTAACACCTTATTCGGGCTGGGATTTAGCTCAGTTGGTAGAGTGCTGAGCTGCACTTGCTGTGCTGCAAGTTCAATTCCCAGCACCGCAAAAATGGGAGAAGGGCCTGGCAATCCACTCCCCAGGCAATCCCGAAACAGTCAGCCACTGAAAACCCTATGAGGGTCTCTATGAGTTGGATACTGACTCAACAGGACCTAACAACAACAACAACACCTTATTCTATTGGATTGTAGTATTTCATCATATGAATATACACAACTTGTTTTGGGCTGAATATATTTGGTTTACCATGTATTCTTGAATCTAATCCATACTCTTGCAACAGTTTTAGAGGACTACAAAATCAGATATGGATCAGAATCTTGTGCAAATTGGATTTGTGGTAGAACTGGATTGCATGAAGTTCGCATTGGTATGTGATTTTGTATACCTCTAAAAATGTTGAAAGGGTGAAGATTAGGTTTGAGAATCCTCACGCCCTTGATGGGCATTTGGGTTTTTTACTTTTTTGGGAATTGTCATTAAGGCTGCTATGAACATTCATCTACATACTTATCATTCTATACTTTTTTTTTCTTTTGGAGGAACACTAAGAGTAGAATTATTGGATCATATGTTTAGTATATGTTTAATTTTTTAAGAAACAGCAAAATGTTTTTCAAAGTGGCTCTAACATTTTACACTCTCACACTTATGTACGGAAGTTCCATTTGTTTTACAACCATGTTAAATGTAGAATTTTCAGTTGTTAATTTTCACCATTCACATGACATGGCATCTCAATGGGCTCTTTCTATGAATTTATCTGGTTAATAATGATGATGCGCCTCCCCTCATTTGCTTATTGGTCATTTTCTTACCTTCTCTTGTGCAATGCCTGATCAGTTTCTCCCCATTTTTTAAAATTTTGCTTATTTGTCCTCTTCTTATTGAGTTAGCAGCCTTTCTTTAATATGTTGTTAGATATTGCAAATATTTTCTTCCAGTCTGCGTGGCTTGTGTTTTTCTTTTTTCTTTTTCATTTTCTTTTTCTTTTACGTTTTTTCTTTTTGTGCCATACTGACGAGTTGAACCCAGGGCCTCACCCATACTTTGCAAGTGCTTTACCACTGGGATGCTCCTCCAGCCCCTTTTAAATATTTTTTTTATCTTGAGACAGGATCTCACACCTGGCTGGCTTTACATTTTCATTTATTCTATTTTTCTAGCTTTGTTGTTGTTGTCAGGTAACGTCAAGTCATGTCCAACTCAGCAGCCCTGATCAATGCCTGATTGTTTTGGGATTGCCTCGGAAGTGGATTGCCATGCCCTTCTCCCATTTTTTCGGTGCTGGGAATCGAACCCTGGATTTCAGAGACTACAGAGAGGCGCTCTACCAACTGAGCTAAATCCTAGCCCTTTTCCAGCTTTACTGAGGTATAACTGAAAAACAAAAGTTATACATATTTAGATGTATAACTGGGTATTTTGGTAAAAGTATACATTGTGAAATGGTCACCCATAGCAAGCGAGTTAACCATATTCATCACTTCACATAGTTCTCATTTTCTTTATCTTTCTTGCTTTTCTTTTTCCTTCTTTTTTTATTTGTCCTGAGGCTGCTTAAGATCTACCATCTTAGCACATTGCAAGTACAGTAGTCTCTTCTCATCTGAGGTTTCACTTTCCATGGTTACAGTTACCCACAATTAACAGTGATACAAAAATATTAAATGCACAATTTCAGAAATGAACAATTAATAAATTTTAAATTGTTTACCATCTGAGTAGTGTGATAAAAATTTCATGCCATCTTCTTCCATCATACCTAAGGCACAAATCATCCCTTTGTCCAATCTATACGCTGTATAGGCTACTCACCTATTAGTCATTTAAAAATGGTCTCAGTTTTCAGATTGAATATCATGGTATTGCAGTGATTGTGTTCAAGCAACATTTATTTTACTTAATAATGGTCCCAAAGTACCATTGTAATGTAACATATACATAGAGTTTGGTTTTAACTATGGTTTTAGGCATCCATGAGGGGTCTCGGAATGTATTTTTCAGGTACAAGAGGAGACTACCTTATACTGTATACAATATAGCATTATTGTTAATTATAGTCACCATGTTGTACATAGCTTTTCATTTCATAATGGTATTTTTTGGAAAAAGAAAAGTTTTAAGTTTTGGTGCCGTCCAGTTTATCTTTTTATTTTCTGGTTGGTGATTGCAGTATCCCATCTAAGAAGAATTTACTTGACCCCCAAATGAAGATTTACTCATATTTTCTTCTGTAATTTTATAGCTCTTGATTTTATATTGATATTTATTGTTTCAAATTAAATTTGTTCATTGAAAAGTAGGACTTTAATTGTATTTTTCCACATTTATTTTATTTGTTTCCATTTAATCCAACATCATTTGTTGAGGATTCTGTCTATTCTCTTGGAAGCTTTGCTGAAAATCAGTCAAAGATGTGTGTATGTGCATGGGATATTCTATTCTTTCCCACATATACATAGGTCTATTCTTATTACAACACTTCTCTATTTTGATTATAGTAATTGTTGTTAGGTACTCTCTAGTCAGTCTAACTCATAGCAACCCTCATAGGATTTTTAGTGACTGATTGATTATAGTAAGTCTATGGTAAATCTTGGAATTAGATGGTGTATATCCTCAAATTTTGTTGTTTTATAATTTTCTTTTGTCTGTTATAAGTGTTTTATGTTTCCATATAAATTTTCTAATCAGTTTGCCAATTTCTATCACAATGCCTAATAGGATTTTGTTTGGAGTCGAATTTAAATCTGTAGATCAATTAGGAAGCTGACATTTTGAGTTCTCTAATCTATGAATGAGATGTAGCTCTTTAAGTTTTTATTTTTTTCTCACAATATTTGTGCTTTTCAGAGTCAATGCCTTATATGTCTTTTGCTAAGTTTATTCCAAAGAACTTCATGATGCTATTATAAATAATATCTTTTTAAAAAGTCAATTTCTAGTTGCTTTTCTTAGAACATAGGAGTGCAGCTTTGAATATTGACCTTGTATTCTGTGACTATGCAAATTTTATTTATTAAGAGTAGGTTTTTAATGTTTTCTTTAGGATTTTTCATTATATAATCATACTGTCTACAAGTGAAAATGGGTTGTTCCTTGTTTCCCAATATTTATGACTTCATTTTTATTGGATTTTTATTGCTTCAGATCCTAGAATAATAGAAGTGTTTGGAATGGATAACAGTCCTTTGTCCTAATGATTTATGTGTGTGTGGGAGGGGAACCCATTTTTTGAAATCATTTCTTTTGCTTTAATTGGTAAGCTGCCTTTAAAAGAAACTAAGAGAAGAAAGAAGTTCTATTTACTCACATTTTACTCTTTCCATTTCTCTGTGTTCCATAGATATGAGTTTCCATCCAGTGTCACACCCCTTCAGTCTGAGGAATATTCCTTAGCAATTCTTCAAGTGCTGATCTACAGGCAGTATAGTTTCTCTCTCTCTCTCTCTCTTTTTTAAAGATTTCTTTGTTTCATCCTCCTCATCCTATAAAGAAATATTTTCTATCTAAATTCTGGGCTTTTTTTTTTCTTTTAGCATTTTAAAACATCATTTCTTACTGTTAATGTACGGCCTTTATGAAGTCTCAACCAGATGCTGAGCACTAGTGAAGTGTAGATGTGATGTTCAGGAGGTCTGTCCTTTCTGGATGGTCTAGAACTCTAATATAAGTCTCTGAGCTTTACTTGATTTACCTGGCAATCCACTCCCAAGGCAATCCTGAAATAGTCAGCCATTGAAAACCCTATGAGGGTCACTATGAGTCGGATACTGACTTGACGGCACCTAACAACAACAAAGTATCTCTGTTCTACTCTCAGCTCAATAGCAATTACTTTCTTATAAACCTCCCATAGTCTTTTCTTTCACATAATCAACCTATCCCTCAGCCCTGAACTCATGGACGTACCCGACATAGAGTTCTAGAGCTTGCTACTACACAGGTCCCTCCTATTTACCATGGTATCCTCAAATTCCAGTCCCTGCTGTAACTTCAAATTCATGCAAGGATCCTCAGCTCAGCTAGATGGTTGTTCTCCACTTGGATTCTAGGTCCAGTTCCATCTACTTTGAGAAAATGTTCCAAGGTGTAAAGCAGGGTGAGGTACCAAGTGGCACACAAATACTCACCTTCTGGGTTTCTTTCTTTTTCTAGTACCTAAAAGTAGTTTGTTGTTGTTAGGTGCTGAGGAGTCATATCTGACTCATAGTGACCTCATAGGATTTTCAAAGGCTGATTGTTTTGGGATTGCCTCAGGAGTGGATTTCCACATCCTTCTCCCATTTTTGTGGTGCTGGGAACTGAACCCGGGACCTCAGAGACTGCAGCACAGTGTGTTCGATTCCCAGCACCACAAAAAATCTGTTGAAAACCCTATGAGGGTCACTAGGAGTCAGCCATGACTCAATGGCACCTAACAGCAACAACAAAAGCCGTACCACTGTGGTGTCCAATCCCATCAGATCTTGGAAGCTAAGCAGGATTGGGCCTATTTAGTACTTGGGTGGGAGACCACCTGGGAACAGCAGGTGCTGTAGGCTTGAGAGAAAGACCCCACAGGCAAACCACTCCCAATAGACAATCAGCCATTGAAAAACCTATGAATAGCAGAGAAGCACTAACAATATTATTTCCCCTGTTGCACATAGGGTTCTATGAATGGGAGACTGACTCAATGGCACCTGACAGCAACAACAACAGCAAAAGTAGTTCCTCCTAATATTATTTCCATGTTTATAGCAATTTATGGTGTGCTGGATGCAGCTCATCCAAGCTCTTGAGAGTCAACTTTTTAATTTTTAGGAATATTGTCAGATAGTTCTTAAATCATTGGTTGGTTGTAATTAGCTAAATTGGCAGGTAGGATGTGGGGAAGGTATATATACTCTGATAACAGGAAATGTTACAGATTAATAATTTTTTTATTATTGGAGAACATTTGATGAAACATTTACCAGCAGACCACAGTTTAATGGTGTTAGTCAGGTACTAATTGCTCCATCATAGCTAGAAGACGAAGTTCCTTTTACTCTTAAATCACTTATTTCTTAATACCTTTTCAATTTGACTTTAATTGCCTCCAATCTACTACAAAAGATTATTTTATCCCTGAACTTTTCTGTACTATTTTCCTTTTTGATACCTCTGATAACTTGATTCATATTTGATGATCTTTCTTCTGACCTTGGCTACTGTGAGTATACATTAAAATTGGTATTTTTTTATTTCACTAATTGTTTCTTTTGTGTTATATTTAGTGACTTCTTTCTAATGCTCCTTAGATAGGCCCTCCCTATCATTTAGTTTATCTTTCAGATAGCTGGATGGCAAAGGAGGGTTTTCTGCCACTTAATAAAAATTGAAGTACGTGGAAAAGCAATATATTGCCCTTTCCTGATTTTAATTGTTCTGGTATACCCTTTTGTTATTTTTCTATTTAAATTCATTCCAGTTTGCCTTTATTCCATGACACTTGCACTCTCTGAGAATATCCACGTCAATATTTCCTTTTCTGATCCTCCTCCTGTGGTGAATTAAAAGACTTGAGCCTGTGAAATAAAGCAAAGTAAGAGGTGTGAAAGAAAAAGGAAAGAGGCCTAAAGGTACCTGTATACTGCCAAATTAGTTGCTCCTTCCTCCTCCTCCTCCTCCTCTTCCTCTACCCCTTCCTCCTTCTGGTACTAAGTGGTTGATTCCAGGGCCTCATGTATGCTAGGCAAGTGCTCTACCACTGAGTTGTTCTCCTAGCCCCTTTGTTATTTTGAGACAGGTTTTTGTTAAGTTGTGTGGGCTGCCTCTGGCTTTGAACTCATGATCCCCATGCCTCTGCCTCCTGAATAGCTGGTATTACAGATGTGCTCCATGGTACTAGCCCCTTTTGTTCTTTTGATCACTGGTATGTACTACAAATTCCAGTTTCTTCCCAAACTAAAACTTGAAACTAAATAATATTCTAATTCTCAATTCTACTTTTAATGTGGCAAAAGTCCACATCCTCCATAAGTATTCTCTGACTATCTTTGCTCTGTAATATCCCATTTCTTCTGTAAAACTAGAAATTTTCTAGTCATTCCCCAAATTAGGCATCAATTTATGTTGTTTAATAAACTCACTATTATGTTATACATTCTCAGTTCATGTAGAAGCTACTTATGGCCTGGTTCATTTTCTCTGTATTTCCTTGTTTCCTGTCCAGTATCTAGTGATTTTTTAGAAACTCAACATATCCATGGTGATGGCTTGATTTCCAAATAGATTTAAATATACATGGTCTTTGCTGAAAACTCTAATTTTTTTCCTCTCCAAATCAACTCATCCTGTTTACTTGACATTCCATCATCAACACGATTAATCACTTCTTGTAGAAGAAATGAGTTTAATTAGTTAAATATCAATCCATGGATTTACTAAAATGGCTAATCCAATACATTTATCTTAACAAACAAGATAATTTGATGTAGGCTAGTTATTTTAGTGACTAGTTATTATAGTTGATCAAATGTGTTTCATCTACCATGATATGATTGGATGATTGTGATTAACCTTCAAGTACTCTTAATGTGTCTCTTCCCACTTGCTATGGAGACTATAAGATATCTAAGAAAGCATCTGTGGCTTATTGCTCTGTGTAGGAGACTCCCCATCTCTGTATCTACTCTCTCACTGGAACTTTCTCATGCTAGCCTGATATTTCCTTCTTGCAGTTTATTTTCACATAACTACATTTCCCATTCTCTGTGTGGCTTCTTCTGTAGCATAATCAAGTACACTTGGCCTTTCATTTCAATGCTACTTACATGATGCAAATAAGCTGGACAATTAAAAGCCACAGTTCATAAAACCAAATTAACATAAATTTTAAGATCTGAGAAACAAATTAGTGACTGGTTTCACTATGAGAATTTTAAGAAGAGTCACAGAGGTTGAGGAATATTTAAGTTGTACATTTTCAAATCTAGTTCAAAGGCATCTATGTATAGATTAAAAAAAAAAACTTGACATTTGGAGAAAGCAAAATGACCTGTCATAGACTATGTAGTTTGTTATTGTTAAGTCTAATGAGTACCTTGCTCTGATCTCTTGTCCACAACAGTCTCTACTATAACAAATATTTTAAGTTGAAATTCTTCAACCTTCTGTTTTCTTCTTACCAACCATGCCAATTGGAAATGAAACAGACATTCTTTCTCATTCATATTATTCATCTTCCCCAGCTATCACTTTTTTCTGCTGCTCATCAGAAAAAATCCCACAGCAGTTGACCATACTTGTCCTTCCTCTGCTTCCTTTCACCTCCCCTTCTCTCTTCTTTCCTCTGCAATCGACCTTCATTCTCCCTTTCCCCTACTCCTTGAAGCTACTCACATCAATGTCACCAGTTACCTCCACGTTGCCAAATTCATTGACACTTCTCTGTTCAGACCTAATTGAACCATCAGTGGAATTCAGTAGGAAATACCCTTCTCCTTTGGATTCCATGACTTGTCAAATTCTGACTTTCCCTCCTCCCTTTCAGGCTGTTCTTTCTCACTTTCCAATTATCTCCTTCTCCCATTTCTAAATGTTAGAGTATTTCAGACCTTCTCTTTAGCCCTCTTTTCAATTTGCAGACTCCACCCCCCCTACACCACCCATGGTACTGGGAAATTGAAACCCAGGGTCTGGGTTTGCAAGTGCTTTACCACTGAACAGCACCTCCAGCCCATTTTTTACTTTCTATTTTGAGACAGGGTCTCACTAAGTTATGCAGGTTGCCTCTGGCCTTGAACTTGACATCATTCTGACTCCACCTCCTGGGTCACTAGGGATTGCCAGGCCAATTCTCAGTCTTGTAGTAAGTTGTCTCAACCATTTCTATGTATTTAAACATTACCTATACTCTGATGAGATATTTAACTCACATTTCAGTATTGAATAGGATCTCAATTAAACAATTCTAGGATGATTATTTTTTTGCGGTGCAGGGATTGAACCCATGCTATGTAAGAGCTCTACCACTGAGTTACTTCCTTAATTCCCCTAAGATGAAATTTTTGATTCTAAACTTCCCTAAAGATGTCCTTGCGTTGGCAATCTTTCTCATCTTAGAATTCAGTTTCAAAAATTAAAGAAAAAAAAAAGACCAAACAAAAACCTATGAAAATCTCTTGATAAGAAAACCTGAACGAAATGTCATATAAAATAAAATTATAATCTAATGTACTTCATGAATATGGATGTAAAAATCCTTAACAAAATATAAACAAAAACAATTATAAATAAAATGGAAAATACCAAATAGAGTTTATCCCTGGAATGTAAGTTTGCTTTAACATTAAAAGGCAGTCAGTGTTAGTCACCATGCTAATAGAACAAAGGAAAGAATTATGATTAGCTGCATAGATGGAGAAAACAAAATCATTAACCAAAATTTGCACCCATTCATTGATAAAAACCTTCAACACTCTAGGTATAGAGGAAATGTCTTAATTCTGATATAAGTTATCTATGGGAAAAGCAACAGAAAATATTATTCTCAACAGTGAAATATTGGATTCTTCCTCCTAAAGTCACAAAAAGGAGCAGGATGACCATTTCACCACTTCTATCAACATTGCATTTTCCATTTTTAACTACATAAAAAAGAAAAATGAAATAAAAAGTGTCAATTCCCTTTAAGATGGGGTCAAAAATCATAATATACTTTGGAATAAGCTTAACAAAATCATGTAAAGGCCTTTACCCTGAAAATTACTAAGTATTACTAATAGAAATTAAAGAAATGAATACACCATGTATATGGATTAGAAGATAATACTGTTAATATGATGAATCTCTCCAAAATAATCTATAGATTCAATGGAATTTCAATAATCCTACCAAGTTTTTTATAAAAAGGAATTAGAGGCTTATTCTAATAGGTATATAGAAATGGAGGTAGAATATGCAAAGTAATCTTGAAGAAGAATAAAGTTGGAAGACTTAATCTGTCTTCAAGAATTACTAATGAGTTATAGTGATCAAGAAAGTGTGATACTAGCGAACAGAAATTACAAATAGGGCAATGGAACAGATTAGGAAGTCCAGAATTGTGCCCATACTAATATAAATATCTGATTTTTAACAAAGTCATCAAAGTCATGTAATAGGGAAAATCTTTTCAACAAAATGTGCCAGAACTAGATTTACACAGACAAATAATGAACTTTGATCCATACCTCACATAATAATAAAAAAGTTGAAGTACGTCTTAGACTGAAGCATAGCAACTAAACTACGTAAAGAAGAAAGCACAGGACAAGGTATATAGGCCTCTGAGACTAAAAATGTTTGTTTTTTTCAAGTCAAAAAAACAGTAACCATAAAATAAATAATTGGCAAATTTAATGTCATGAAAATTAAATAGTTCTGCTCATTAAAAGATACTACAGGTTGAGTGTCCCCAACCCAAAAATCTGAAATCTGAAACACTCCAAAAACTGAAATGCTCTAGAAACATCAATGTTCAAAAAGTTTTGGATTTTGGAGCATTTCAGATTTTGAATTGTTTGACTAGAGATATTCAACTTGTATGTTGTTGTTGTGAGGTGCCGTCGAGTCGGTATCCGACTCATAGTGACCCTCTGTACAACAGGGGAAACACTATTGTCAGTGCTTCTCTGCTGTTCATAGGGTTTTCAATGGCAGATTGATTTTTGGGAGGGGGTTGCCAGGTCCTTCTCCCAAGCCTACAGCTTCTGGTGTTCCCAGGCAGTCTCCCATCCAGGTACTAACCAGGCCCGAC
>VMDO01008043.1:0-41212 GCA_007922755.1 Pedetes capensis | reverse complement strand
AAGATCTGACAGGATCGGATGCCACAGGGCTACAGCTGCAGGCGATCAACTTGTATAGATTATGCAAATATTGCAAATGCAAACAACTGTGAAATCTAAGACAGTTTTAGTCCCAAGCATTTTGGATAATGGATAGTCAACCATTATTAGTACTAAGTTAATAGGCAATTCACAGACCTGCATAAAACATTCATAAATTATGTATGTGGCAAATGACTGATAGCTAGTATATAAATAAATTGTGTTATTTAATAAAGCAACCAATTTTAAAACTAATCAGTTTAAACAGACATTTCAAAAAGAAAACTATGTAAATAATAAATATGTGAATAAACATTCACTATTAGAGTTATCAGAAAAATACAAATTAAAGCCACAAGAAGATATGCTAAATACACACCAGAATGGCTAAAATTAAGATCACTGAAAATGTCAAATGTTGGAAAGAACATGAAACTTGAGTTCCCATATATTACTTGATTTTTTGGGAACTTTTGGAGGTCAAAGTTGATTCTAGCATATTGTTTCTTGGCCAAAATGATTGCCAACATTATGCCAATTATCATGAACCGTGTTACCATGGGTATGTTGTTGTTAGGTGCTATGGATTCAGGTCTGACACATAGTGACTGTACGACAGAACAAAACACTCAAAACAGACACTGTACTGTTCCCAGGCCTATTGTTAGTGTTTCTTTGATATTCATAGGGATTTCAATGGCTGATTGTTTGGGGTTTGTTTCGGGAATGGGGTGCTGGGTCCTTCTCCCATTTTGGCAGTGCTGGGATTAAACCTAGGGCCACAGAGAGTATAAAGCAGCACTCTACCAACTGAGCTAAACCCCAGCCCCAACCATAGGCACATTACATTTTAATTCTTAGCTACATCCTGATCTGAGGCAGTGCTGACTACTATTTAGCCTGTAGAAATCTAATACTTTGTAGCATATGCTGGTTGTATAGCAACATCTGTAGACCTATTTTGTACAATTAGGAACAAATGGAATTGATTCCTAATGTAAAACTAACATCTTTGGGGGCTTACAAAAAATATTAGTAATTTAGTAGCCATTTCATTCATTTAGATCTTTGGATTTGACAAGTTACTTTTTCATAATTTTATTTTCATTACAAACTTGGCAGTGATAAGAGGGTAGATTTATTGTCTGTATTTTATATGTAGAGAATTTGAGACTTAAAAAATGAAATAATTTGCCCCAAACTATATAACTAATGACTGAAAAAATCCAACCTGGAACACAGGTTTTAGGGATCCTGTTCATTACTCTTGTTTAATCAGTTTTGAGCACATTCTGTCCCTTAAGACACTATGTTTTTTGTTGTTGTTTTTGTTGTTGTTTTTTAGAAATTTTAGAAAACAGTTTTAGCATTTTATCAGGAAGGATATTTTTTAGTATCAAATAACAGAAAATTCAACATAAACTGCTTTAAATGAATGGGAATTTTGTTGATGTACATTTTTATGGTAATCTGAGATTCAATTGTGGCTTGATCCAGGTTCCAAACATGTTAGCAAGAATTCGGTTTTCTTTATCTCTTGAGCCTGTTTTTTTATTGTGTTGATTGTATTCTCAAGTTTCCTGAAGTGGCAAGATAGTGGCCAGTAACTCCAGCCCTTAAGTATTTAGGTCTTCAGGTCCAGTGGGAAGGAAAGAACAAATCTTTTTGGTTGTTCTCAAATAAGCTCCAGTATTCATCTTGACTGGACCAGCATGAACTGTGTACCTAACTAGAATCAGTCAGTGTGACCAGCCACTATGGTGTGCTGATGTAGTAAGTGAGTAACAGACTTCATCTCTGGAAGTAGGAATGGAACTATACTTGGCCTGCAGAGGGCATAGGGTGGCTTTCCAAAGAAAACATGGGGTGAGAGTACCAGAAAAGATCAACTGGATGCTGGGTGGCCAAGGCATCAGTGAGGTCCTTAAGGAGCCACTTAAATTACTGGTTTCTTCTCTAATTGCTTGCGGAAATGGGAAGTTTCATTAAAAATGAATTCCATCATCCACTAGGCAGCAGCCCTATTCACACTGTATCTCACTGTAATGTGGAGAGAGCCATAGTCAAGATGTAAGGATGAAAGAATTTATATTATTGTATCATAGTTCCGTATCCTGAATACAAGTCCCCTAAACTAAAGCCACCTGCAGCCATAGCACTGTGGCTTCTGATCCAGTCAGATCTCGGAAAGTAAGCAGGGTGGGCCTTGTTAATACTTGCATAGGAAACCACCTGGGAACACCAGATACTGTAGGCTTAGGAAAAGGACCTGGCAACCCACTCCCAAAAAACAATCAGCCATTGGAAAACCCTACAAATAGCAGAGAAGCACTGATGAATAGTGTTTTGCCTGTTCAGGGTTGCTATGAATTGGACACTGACTTGACAGCACCTAATAACAACAACAACAACAACAACAACAACAACAACAACAACAACAACAAAGGCCCCTGAGTAACTTGGACTTGTGTGATAGCTTATTGTGCCACGTCTTAATTAGCTTCTGGCTTAGTCCTATCTCCTTCTGACATTTGTCTATTTCTACCTTTGCGCCTGCCACATGGCTCCAGAGAGCTCTGTCATTTTCCTACCTGCCTGGTGCTTTTGGGATGTTCTCTAATTTTCCTATGACTTTGCATGGGTTCCTCCTTCTCCTGTGTCCTCCAGAAACAGTTTGTTTCTCCCGTCTTTGGCTCTCTGATGAGGTCACTCCTAATTATCCTTCACAATTCTATTTAAAGATTATTTTATGAACTTTTCTGTTTCTGAAACTGCGGGGTGAAATAATTTTCCCAGGAAATACTATACATTCAAAAAGTAACATACATATTATGTTGTTATTGATGTTGAGTGCTATCAAGTTGGGTCTGACTCATAGCAACCCTGATAGGGTTTTTAATGGCTGATTGTTTCAGGAGTAGATTATCACATCCTTCTCCTGGTACATGTTATATTACATGGTAATTTTTATGTTTTAGAAATTTATTTTTAATTGACAAATAATTGTGCATATTTATGTGGTACAATACTAAGTTGTGATCATCTGTATATACACTGTAGAAAGTTTCAACTCAGCTAATTAGCATAGCTATCTCCTTGCCAAATTATCATTGTTAAGTTTTGACTTCCTTATCTGTCTTCCTCCAGTAGAGCTCTTTTTATGGTCACAATTGATCTATTTGCCTTGTAACCATCCCAAGCTTGGCCTGCAGTAGGTAGGTTATAGATAGATATCTTTACAAAGTTAATGAATGGACAAATGAATAGGTAGGTAAATCATCTGAGTAGTAACTCAAAGGCATTCAACACACTGAAAAGCCTGTATCCTTTACTCCCTTTTCTGATTTCAAAATTCAGGCAAGGGACCCTCACCTAAAAGCAATACAGGAACAAAGAACAAATATCAATTCTCAGGGCTTTACTTCCCAAGATCAGATTTGAGGGAGACGGTACTTTGCAAAATATTTGCCATTTGTCATCTTTGCAATGACTATAGGAGCTGAGGAAGTAGCTTGGAAGACTCAGAAATTGAGTGCCTAATTAATGGCTGTGGCTGCTCATTATAGTGGGAAACTGATGCCTACAGAGCAGCAGGAGCGGCCCACATCACAGTCCTCATCCCCCTTGTATAGGCTGCCAAGGGAGATGGCATTGCCACTTAACAGGAGATCACCAGTGAAGGCAGCTGCTACCTTACAACCCATTGTCAGGATATTATGACCAACTTGTAGTAGCTCAGAATCACAGGATGAACAGAGTGTAGATAGCTGGAAGTCAAGGACCAAAAATAATTGCACAGCATTGGAAAAAAAATGACCTAGAGAAAATGTTACTGTAATTAGCTTATTTCACCTGGAGAAGAAAAACACTGGAAAATTTACTGCATTAACAGCCTTCAAGTCAGTGAAAGGTAATTCACTGGTAGAGGATGGTGAATTTATAGTCATACATGTTGAAGGAGTTTTCTTGCTGTCCTCTCTCAGTTTTCTGTTATATTTGTCCTCTGCAATAGGTTGATGAAAGATAATAGTGTGGTGACTTCAGAAAATGTATGAGAATAAGTACCTCGGAAGCTGGCAATGTTATTGCATTGCCTTGCAACTATCTCCCTCCCTTTCCTCTCTAAAAAGAAAAACACAGAAAGGAATATGTATACCATCTGCAAGAGATTTTTCCTCTTTTACAGCCATCCTGTTGCCATCTGCTAAAATCTTTAGCCCACCTGCATAGTGAAAAACATTAATTGTCTTCCAGAAATGCACAAGAACCACAGTCTCCCCCAAGACAGAGGAGAGGAGGAAGCAGAAATTTTATAGTACTTTCAAGTGAGCTTTGCAGAGGGCAACCCACCTGGATCCCTTTGTGCATCTTCTGCATGCTCAACAAAGCTTATGGTTTGAACAGGGAAGAGAGTTCTTAGATGAAACAGAATCTCAGTGTTTGTTTCTTTGGAAATGTTAGAAGCTTGGAGGGAGTCAGAGCTGCTGTCCCCAGTGCTGAGAAGTGTATAGAAGTTATCGTGGGAAGCTGAGATAAGGAGTTTTCTTTGCTTCAGATCTGGAACATCTTTTCATTCAAATCCTCGCATGTTCTATTATGGCTGGAGTTTAGTTTTCCTTGTTGATATCGAGCTAGTAGCCTATGAAGTTGTAAAAGAGACTGGCTACTATTTCTCAATGACATTGTCATTTTGGACAGGAAAATTCTTCCTTTTTGAAAGTTGCAATGTATGTTGCAGAATGTTTTGTATCCCTGGTTGTCTTTCATTAAATGCCATTGGTGCTCCCTGTCACTGTGGGAACCTGAAAGCCCCACCTATTTTCTCACACTCCCCAAGAGGACTCTGACACCTCCTGTGAGAATGTTTCCTCTTCACCTTGTTCCATTTCAGGAAGGGAGGTCAGGTTTAGCTGCTACTTCTTGCTGGGATGAAAAAATTCTGGTTTGTGTAGCTCCAAATTATGTTATCAAAACCATAAACTACCAAACTCAAAGGTAATGAAAAACTGAGAATGTATCTATAGAAACAATTTTTCAGGTTAGCACACCTCTCTTTCTCCTTCCCTCCCTCCCTCTCTCTATCCCCCAACCCCCCACATGGTTTTTAGGACTGAATGTGAAGTTATAGCTACCAATGTGAAGCAGGAAGCAGCTTAGAAGAATAAGAAGGCTTAACTCAACCAATTTGAAATATTACTAGCCATTGTGCACAATTGGCTTATGCCCCTGATAATATTAGAATTACAATTCTAATATTATGCATTAGTTGACAATGCCTACAGCTAGTTTAGGCTACTACTTTTAATATTTATTGATTTACATATCATTCATTCATTAATTCATTCATTTACCTTCTGTGGGTATCATTCTGTGTTAATAACAATCCACAATTCAAGTGAGATTTTTCTTAATCAAATGTATACATTCAAGCATATACTATGCATAGATTAATCACATTCAGCTTGCCTCTCTCAAATAGTTTATCACTTTCTTTATGAGAAAGAGCTTATGCTGACTTCTCTTTCCCCTTCCTGAAGCAACATTGCCTCCATAAAAAGGAAAATAATGACCTAGTATGGCAGATCCTTTTAAGGCTGTGTCTACATAGGAAATGGATATTGCCATTCAATGGCTTATTGCTAGATAATCAGTCATATGGCACAGAGTCAAGATGATTCACGTGGCTATTTAGGATAATCGTTTATTTGGTAACTCATCTGTTGTGTGACAATCAACAAACATGGATTGGCCATCATAATGATCAACCTGATAGACTATATTGTTTTCCCCTTCATGTACAGAACTGTTTCATTTATGACTCAATGCTATTTTTAATCAATAACTACAAACTTATTTGAATGTCTTTCTATGTACTACATACTGTGTTGACTAGGGGGATACAAAGATAAAGGGAGCAGGTGCTGTGCAAAGACAGCAAGCTTAGGAGTCAGGGAGATAGAGCTTCAAATTGCATCAGCTCTTTGGGTTAAGTCATTTAACCTCTTTCAACTGCAGTTTCTGGGTTGCTATGAGGATTAACAACACAGCACACATTGTGCCAGGCTGAAGAGTAAGGACTGAATGAGTTGCCATTGCATTATTCCAAGGAAGACATGACTTTCAGCCTTAAAGAGCTTATATTACTCATTGTAATTATGTAAAATAAAATAATAAATTCTAAATGTACATATCAGATTATATCTTAATTTCAAATTCTTCAAAAATATAAATTTGAGGATTTAGCATATATAATCTACATTGAGATATTGCATATCCACTTTTTGTATCCAGATTTTTCCTTTGATATCTGAAGATAGATTATAATTGCCATGCAGACCAAACATGACCCTGCCACAGCTCTGTTCAGGGCATTATCTCACAATTGTTTCAAATACTTTGGGACTGAGTCATCTAATGCAGCTTACAGTAAAACAAGCTGTGTGTTACTGTAGGTGACCTTAATCATATGGACTTATTTAAGAATCTGGTGTTTACCACTTCCAGTTGAAAATGCATAAAAGCCAACTGGGAAGACAATATAATTACATATACTGAAATTAGGTTAACATAGACACAGTAAAATAGCTCAGTATGACCACAGACCAGGACTTCAGTATCAGGGTGCTCTCCATCTGTGTACATATACAATCTTTCTTAAACACACATATTCAAGGTGTGCCTCACAAATAAAACTTTATAGTAGATTTTATAAGTGTCTCCTGTGCAATAGTGATTAGTTATTGTTTTTGTTATGTACATATGAAAAACCATCCCTTGAGGTCAAGAACTCATCTTATTTCCTGATGTTTTGCAACAAACCATTGTCGTGGCTTAAAATAACAATACAATCTATTTTATTCACCATTCTCCAACTTGGGCAGGGCTCAGTGAGGATAGCTCGCACCCTTCCCACAAAAAGTTAGCTGCACAGTTCAAAGGCTGGGTGCTGAAATTATCCAAAGCAGTGATCCTCAACTGGGGATGATTTTTTCTCCTCCCTAGAAGGCTTTTGGATATGTCTGGAATCAATTTTGGTTATTACAACCTGGGTGAGGGGTGATATTGGCATCTAGTAGGTGGGGTTGGGGTACTGCTACATGTTTGACAATGCACCTAATGTGAGTCATGCCAAAGTGGTAAAACTCTGATATAAAGGATTGTTCACTCAAATGTCTGGTGGGTGATTCTGTCCATTTACTGGGGTATCAGTTCCTCTTCATATGGACCTCTCTAATGTGGTCTTGCCACTCTCCATGGGTGCTAGTTTGGGCTTCCTCACAACATGGTGGCTAAATTCCAAGTAGAGAAGGGTCCTGACTGTGTAAGGCAAGAGCTGAATCCTTTATGTGGTGCAGCCCCAGAGGTAACATAGCATGTTCTAGTGGATGGAGTGAGGAATAGCAGACTCCTGCTCATATTCCCATGGGGAGGTACCTTAGTCTGTTTTGTATGGCTACAACAGAGTTCTATAGGTTGGGTAATTTATAAAGGACATACATTTATTTCTCCCATATCTGAAGGCTGAGTAGTACAGCATTAAGGTGCTGACTTCTGGTGAGGATCTTTGTGCTGCATCATCCCATAGAAGAAGGTAGAAGGGAAAAAAGTGTGAGAGAACAAGATGGGGCTGCACTTGCTTTTACAACAAACACTGTATCATAATAACTAATCCATTCCCACAGTGATGACATCCATCCATTCATGAAGGACAAGGCTTTGTGGCCTTATCACCTTCTAAATTTGCCATTGTCAATATTTTGGCATTGTTGTTGTTGTTGTTAGGTGCTGTAGAGTCGATATCCGACTCATAGCGACCCTCATAGGGTTTTCAATGGCTGACTCTTTCGGGATTGTCTGGGGAGTGGATTGCCAGGTCCTTCTCCCATTTTTGCGGTGCTGGGAATTGAACTCGGGACCTCAGAGACTGCAGTGCAGTGCTTTACCGACTGAGCTAAATCCCAGGTATTTTGGCATTAGAGATCAAGTTTCCAAAACATGAACTTTGGAAGATACATTCAAATCACAGCAAGGGCAAAGGTGTGGGCACCATGGGCCTTGCCACTCCATTGGAAGCGAACCTTATAAAAAGTGCAAAAAATAAAATCTGCCAGAACAACCATGTCTCATTCTTCTTTGTATCTCAGCACCTTAGCAGTCAATATAAGGTTGCAGATGGTCAATTTGTTCATTTTCAAATTGTATTAAATTAAGTAAACTTAATATATGAAATATATGATAAACAATGAGATTTGACATTATACATAACAATTTTCCACAGGGTACCTTTAAATAGTGACTTGCTCCACTTCATTATAAAGTATGATTTAATTATGAAAATTTCAGTGGCATATTTATTCATCTGGTTGTTCATTAATTCAGTATTCACTGAGCATATACTGTAAGCAAGAGAGTGTGCTAGTTTGCTAGAGTACAAAGATGGATCAGATATAGAATTGCCTTTAAGTCACTCATAGTCTAGCAGGAAAGGGAAGCACCATATATAAATCCCTCTAATATAGGCCAGAGCTCATCAGAAGTACAAAAATGTGCCTTGGCGCTATAAGAAAGCATGCTTTTCCAAAATAGAAAATGAAGACTCTATTAAAGATGCTCACTCTAATGAATACTAAATCTTTTTACTTCCTCACACCACACTTCTGTAATTGCAAGGAGAAATTGGCAGAATTTCATTCAATTTTATAATATTCATTCAAAGCAGTCACCTAAAACATGACTGAGGGCCATCTGCTGTGCAGCTGTTAGGTCTGTCTGTCTTAGTCACAGTCATTTACTGCAATGGGAAGACATGTCTCTTTACAAGGGTAGGGTGAATCTTCTTGCTGCAATCCTAGGAAATTCCAAGTTGAGTGACAGAGCAAAGTTGGAAGATCACAGCCATCTATAGGCTGCCTGAGAAAAAGAGATCTGTATTATAACTCAGTAGCAGTATTGCATACCTACCTCACAGAATTATGGAGGTCTTCAGGAATATTCCCATAAATCTGTGTGCATTGGTGACTCTCTGCTTTCAAATTTCAAAAGGCAAAGTTGAGAGCTTGTGCCAGAAACACTGGTGCTTGGCATTTAGACACTATAAATTTTTTAATCAAGCTTATCCCATCTGAAACATTTATATGCTAAAAATATCATAATCATTAATGGCACTTTAAGAAATGCTCATGAAAATTTTTAATATTCTTTATCTACAATTCAGAGATAGAATGACGTTTAGTAGAAGGAAAACCAATTAAGAAGCTATGATATAATTAAGGAACAAGATAGTGACTTGGCTTAGAGTAATGGCAGAAGGAATCATAATAGTTAATATTTTTGAATATTTGGCATATGATAAGTACTATGTATGGCTTCATAAAAATTATCTAAGTCATTGCACACAATTATTACAGATGAGGAAACTGAGGGTCTGAAGGAGTAATCAATAAAACTAGAATTCAAGTCTACCTTAGTGTGTCTCAGCAATCCATGGTTTAACTATTATGCTCACTGTACCTATGATAAGGGCAAAACATCAGACAGATATACTCAGGAGGAAGAATCTAGGTGATTCAATTATAGGATCTGATTTAGGGAGAATAGAAGAGTGAGGCAGCCAGAATAATATCCAAGTCAAAGTTTGGGTTTAGCCAATTGGGTAAATGGAAGTGCAATTCCCTTAGATCAAAAGTGATAACAACAAAACCTTCAAACAAACAAAAAACAAAAACAAACCAGCCAACAAACCAAACAGCAACAACAAACCTCCTTAAGGACACTGGGATATATTGTCTAACAAGTTCAGTTTTGGACATTTTGAGTGAAATAAGGTGACTGAGGGACATTCATATGGAGATGGCCAGGATGTATATGCTTCTTGGAAGTCAGGAAAGAGATCAACATAGAAGATACATATTTGAATGTCACCAGCTAACAACAAACAAGTGTAGATATGAAACATTAGAGGTAAAGGAGAATATCAAGGAAGTATATGACACCTAGGGAGGAAAAGCAGCTCATTCTAAAACACTGAATAGGATTTGCTTTATGTTTGGGTGGCAAACAAAAGAGCACATGATTGCTGCCCAAAAGTTGCTCATAATCTAGACATGGAGACATAAAAGAGGTAGATGAAACAGCTTGAAAACAATTACCAGACAGCCTGCAAAGGAGGGCAACAGTCTTTTTGAATTGGAAAAGAGAGAGAACAAAATCAGAATAGGATTCATTTGGAAGGTGTCCTGGAGCTCAGGTGTGAGCTGAGTTTTTACCAGTGTGCAATCCTGTGGAGGAGAAACTGGGGACTAAGAGAGGGCCCAGGGCTGTGGTAGGGGCAGGGAAGTCACCCCCTCAGCCTCCACAGTTCACTCAGTGCCCTGGAGGAGGCACCTGCCTCCTTTACTGCTCATGCTGTGAGGCTGTTGTCTTTGCATGTCATGAGGGCATTGGAGTTTGTAGGACAGGCAGTGGGGAAAAAGTGAATATAAAGTAGGGAGAGCAAAGACAAGTTGAGACTGGGGATTCTTATTGCCTCCAGCATTGGTGTGAATGTCCACAGTTGAAATTGCATGTCTT
This sequence comes from Pedetes capensis, assembly GCA_007922755.1. NCBI lineage: Eukaryota > Metazoa > Chordata > Mammalia > Rodentia > Pedetidae > Pedetes > Pedetes capensis. The sequence continues at coordinate 30,622 of VMDO01008043.1, read as the reverse complement.
TGTCTTGGACTTAAATGCCCATCTGGCCCAGAAGTCAGAAAGGAGAAAGGAGGATTCAGGGTAAGAGGGAGCAGTTGCAGCCCCAGCTGACCCTCCACAACCATGAAGTGAATCAGCAGGTAATTGACAACCTGGGTGAAGTAAAATATGGCTGTGTCTTCACTTCCACATTCTCCATCTTGCTCTAGAGTCGCTTGTGCCTTGACCTAACCAGAAATCTTCCAGGAAGGAAATTATAAGGAATGTAGTTCATCCTACCCAAGTGGATAAAGGTAACCAGGTGTGGTTAAACAAACAAGGTTTGAAGACATACAGCAAATCACTTTAGCATAGTGCCTCTCATATGTTAACACATGTCAGAAACACCTGGATAACTTATTAAACTACAGTGTTTAAGATTTAGTAAGTGTGGGGTAGAACTTGCTAGGGTTTGGCTCAGTTGGTAGAGCACTGCTCTGCATTCTCTGAGGACTCTGGCTTGATTCCTAGCATCGCAAAAACAGGAGAAGGATGTGGTAATCCACAATTGAAGCAATCCTGAAACAATCAGCCATTGAGAACCCTATGAAGATGGTTTGGATCTGACTTGAAGGCATCTGATAACAGCAAAAACCAGGTGGGAGTTAAGAATGGTCATTTCTGAAGTTTTCAAGTGATGTTGGCACTGTTAGTCTGGGGACCACACTGAGAATCACTTGATTACGTGAAACATAGAGGCCTCAGTGAGCTTTAATGAAAAGTAGCAGCGGAAAAGCAAACATAGCAAAGGAGTAGTAAAGGAAAACTATTGAATAGTGAAAACTGACATGACAAGCTATCATAATAAACAGAATAGGTGATTGACAGGTAAAGATGGTGTTTGCAGCAGTGTGCACTATTGCTGTGCAGGACAGACAGTCCCAAGGAAGGCTTGGAAGTGAGGAAGTAAATTACAAGGTAGGTTTTTCAATTTTCTTGTTCTTTTTTCTCCAATAATCTAGTGATCAAGATCTAGAATAGGGAAGTGACAACTGTGGAAACAGGAAGAAGAGCTGTAGAAAGAAAACCTGCTTTGGGTACAGCATCAAATACACTGTTCCCTCTTCTCCCAAACAACATGAATCCATATCTCTTTATGTCATCAGAGTCACTGTAGAGAGACTTCAGCCTTTAAATTTTAGCATTTATAGGTTTTCTTTCTGATTATCTTACCAACACCTGTGTACTGTAGACATTTGGAAATCAGAGTATAAAAATAAAATAAAATCTTTCTACAAGACAAATATAGTCATCGTCAAATTTGAAGTACAATTCTGTTCACTCTTTTCTGAGTATGTGAGTTCATATGTTTTTATCTTGCTGGAAGTTGGAAGACTTTCCTCTTGGTCACCCTGGATGTGATCTTAACTGGGTGATGAAGAGGACGTGCTGCTAGTGACCAGGTGAGACAGCCCTCCTGGCCCTTGGTGTTCCTATCATTTTCATCTCTCCCAAAAGAGGGCCCCTTTCCTTTCTTCAGACAATTACTGCTGGCAACATCAACGTCAGGCTGCCATCAGCTTGTTACCTGGTTTCAGACTGATGTTTCCTGAGACACCAAGTGAGGAATGAGGGTGATGGAATAGATCAGGTGGCAATGCTAAGGGTCCAGGAAGATGAAGCAGCAGTCACATCAAGCCCTGGCTGACACATATTATTTTATCTAACTGAGCTGTGCAGAATCCTTTTGAAATAGAAATAATATGAATAATGACAGAAGTAATAGGTTAACGTTCGTTGAATGCTTCCTATATGCTAAGGGTACTCTATGGGTTATTTCAATTATATCTTTAAACATTCCAATGAAGAGGTTCTGTTATTCATTTTACAGATGAAGCTGTTCTAACTTGGAGAAGTTCAGAACTTGGGAGAGACACAGTGGGGAGTGGGGAGGAGAGACTTAAAAAGTGACTTATGAAAGGACATAATGTAGTATACAACGGAGTCTAGCTAGGAACCCAGATCTTCAGATTCCCAGTTCATTATATTTTCTACTTCATTCCATTGCTCTTCTGAACAAATGTCATGACCCTTTCTGATGGGGACCACAGCTTAGAAACTCTTTCTTTTCTGTGTTCCTGATTTTGGATTTATAGTCTCTTCTGATCTGATTGTCTGCTTGCTGTGTCTGCTTTGGCTCAGATTTAAGTGTCAGCACTTCTGGTCCCAGCAGCCTGGTACCATGACCCCTGAGTGCATCAGCTCAGACTAAGCCCTCTGCTGGGCATCAGCCAGGAGGCCTCAAACCATTGCACCTGACATTGCCCAGCTAATGAGAATTTTGAAGGGCGATGATAACTTATTCTGAAGCCACTGCCTATGTAATCAGCAGGATGTGACAAGAGCAGTTTACCTCTAGTTCACTCACTCAGAATGAACCCAGTGCCATCTGTCTTCTCTACACTCCTCCTTCTTCTGGCTCCTTTTCCTGCTTGTGGCCCTCCACTTTCCGCTCCCATGAGGCACAGTGTAAGGATCCATTTCCCCTCTGGTAAAGCATAGAGGACATGAGACCTCAGCCCCACATGGTCCATAATGCTCTTTCCAAGTGGCAATATGCTGTTTTTATATCCATTTCCCAAATAAAACACACTGTAAAGGTAGGAGACAAGTTTTTGAAACAAACACCTTAGCTTCAATTATTCTTATATAAAAATAAATTTCAACTATAATGGCAAAAATCTGACATTCTGAATTGAACTCTATCAGAAACCTTTCAACTTCAGCTCTTAAGTCTGCTATCTCTTTCATGCTCTTTTATAAATCAAGTAAAATTTTATTTTACTTTTATTTTTATTTTGCTGTCTTTGTTTTAAATTTACAGTCCATAATTATTACTCGGCCTGCAGGCATAGCCCTGTGGCATCCGATCCCGTTAGATCTCAGAAGCTAAGTAGGGTCAGGCCTGGTTAGTACTTGGATGGGAGACCACCTGGGAACACCAGATATTGCAGGCTTGGGAGAAGGACCTGGCAACTCACTCCCAAAAATCAATCTGCCATTGAAAACCCCATGAACAGCAGAGAAGCACTGGCAAAGTGTTTGCCTGTTGTAGGGTCTCCATGAGTCAGATACTGGCTCGACGGCATCTAACAACAGCAACAATTATTACTTATTTATAGAATTTTCTATCAATATTTCTATCAAGCATTGGACTCTTTTCTTATTGGCAGCCCCATAATCTCTCAATCAGTTCATTAAACTGGATATGAAATTTGTGTATATCCTCAGAGTAATTAACAACTATTGTTGTTGTTAGGTGCTATCCAACTCATCATAACCCTCATATGATTTTCAGTGGCTGATTGCTTGGGGATTGCTTCAAGGGAGTGGATGACCACATCCTTCTCCCATTTTTGCGGTGGTGGGAATCAAACCGGGGTCCTCAGAGAGTGCATAGCAGCACAAGGTATTAAATCAAACAGGGTGTTTTTTGATTTGTCTTCATGACAAGGCATATCTTGGTATATATATATATATATATATATATATATATATATATATATGTGTATATATATATGTATATATATGTATATATGTATATATATGTATATATACATGTATATATACATGTATATACATGTATATACATGTATATACATGTATATACATATAAATGTAAGTGTATATACACATATTTTATATATACATACATATATATATACATATATATGTACACACACATATATATACACATATATATACACACACACACATACATACATACATACACATATCCCTTCATCCGTACCACCCAGTCTCATCAAATCTTGAAGCTAAGCAGGGTTGGTCCTGCTTAGTATTTGCACGGGAGACCACCTGAGAATCCTAGGTGCTATAGGCTTGGTAGAAGGACATGGCTGCTCATTCCTGAAAAATTAAGCCATTGAAAACCCTATGAATAGCAGGGAAGCACTGATACAGTGCCAGGCACAGTATTAGGGAGTGTATCATTCTGTTGTACCTAAGGTTGCTATGAGGCAGGTCTGACTCAACATCATCTAGCAAAACACACACACACACATACATACACACACACACACACACACACACACACACACACACACACACACACCCTAAAGAGTAAGATTGCCAAGTGGAAAAGTTATAAGTTTTGGCAAATTCTTATGACTTCTCAGAAAGAAGGTTTGGAACAGGGATGGCAATAAATGTGGTGTTTGACAAGGAAAAAGTTGAGAGGCTAATGAAGACATATAGGCAATGATATGGAAAATTCAATGAGAAGCTGGGCAATGTGAGAAAGGGTAAGAGTAGAAAGCAAGAGCTAAAGAGACAGATTGGTGAGAGAGAGATGAATAGGAAGGGGGAGAGAGGAATAAAGAGAAACAGACAAAGACAGAGAAGAAAGAGACACAGAGGAGAGATACAGTGAACAGAGAGAGACAGAGACAGATAGGGAGAGAAGAGAGCAATGGAGAGAGAGAGAGAAAAGTGCACCTGCTGATCTATTTTCATGATTCAGAGGCTTGTGTGTGTGGTTAAAGGTAAGACAAATGGGGAGTGAAATATGAAGGATGGATAATTTAGGAATCTAATTCCCAGAGGAAGGGTGCTATTGTTTGAATATGGCCTATAATAGTTTATGTATTGGAAACTTAATCCTCAAATTCATGTATTAATAGTATTTGGAGGTGGGCCTTTGGGAGATAAGTAAGATTAGATGAGGTCATGAAGGCATGAGATGAGGGCCCCATGATGTCATTAGTGGCTTTATAGGAAGAGGAAGGGAGACCCAAGGTAGCATGTTGCTCTACCCCACCATGTCGTGCCCTCTGTCATGTTTTGGTGCAGCTAGAAGGCCCTCACCAGATGACTAGCAGATGCTGGAGCATGTTCTTAGATTTCCCAGCTTCTAGCACTGTAAGAGGCTGGTGTCTGGCTCACTTGGTAGAGTGCTCCTCTGAGCTCTCTGAGGCCCTGGTGTTGTTTGCTAATACCCCCCAAATGGGAGAAGGGTGTGACAATCCACTCTTGAAACAATCAACCATTGAAAACCCAATGAATGACAGAGAAGCACTGACATAGAGTCGGGCATGGCACAGTGTTGGAAAGTGTTTCATTCTATTGTACAAAGGGTCACTCTGAGTCGGACTCAATAGCACCTAACAACAACAGAACTGTAAAAGATAAATTTTTATTCTTTACAAATTACTTGGTTTCCAGTATTTTTTATAGTAACAGAAAATGGGCTAAATCAAGGAGATACTTTTCATGTAGAGCCCAAAGAGAAATATGTGGCATAGCACGGAAATTCTGATATATACTTAGTAGAGGAAAGAATAAAATCAAAGCAGCATATAAAGTGAATATACACCAGAGGCCAAGTGCTTTGCAAATCTCTCTCATTTAAAATTTTCACTCCTTCAGTAAGTATTGCTCTGATTTTGTAAGTAAGGAAACAGATTCAAGAGATTATTAGTGACCCATGGCTCCACAGCCAATAGGTGGCAGAGCTGGGGTTAGGTTTCAATCTTGTCTGTTTCTAAAAGGAATCCTCTTTGCCCTACACAGCTCTATCCTTTGAAACTATATCCAATGAAAGACAAGGGGTGGTGGGTATTTCTGCCAGGAGAGACAGAGGACGTTGGGGCACTGAGACCAACATTTGAGAAAGTGGGGCTAACAGCTAAGGAAGCCCAAGGACATGGTAACAAATCCAGCACTACAGAAGGTAATCTGCTATGGGGAGGTGGCCAGCCCCAGCTGTGAGCCAAGTTATTAGCTCTATAATGTTTCCCACACTACTCTTCAGCATTGTTGTTGTTGGGAATAAATGGAGTGAGGACACCAACTCAAGCCTCAAGGGAACATGCTGAAGTTAGTGTCTGGGGTGGTAAAGGAGGCAGAGCATGAGGCTGAAGGTAGACACCTGTTTAGGTAGGTGATAAACAGTGAAGGCCAAATAATTGGATATTTATAAAGACGGGACAAATCAAGCCTAGGAGGTATGAGGAACAAACCTAGGAGGTATGACTTACCAGGACCTTTATGTTTAGCTGCTCATTTCTTCTGCCTCACTTTCTACCATGGCTCTTCCACGGTTATATACTCTGGCCAGAACAGATATCTTCCAATAATTCTTCAGATGAAATCAGTTTCTTCTCTCTCATTCTTCACATGTTCTCTTCTACCTAGAATGTTTCCTTATACCCACTGACTGGTTGGTTGGTTGGTTGGTTGGTTGGGTACTTATTTTCTCACTCAAACTTCAGGTTTCAGATTAGACAAAAATTTATCCAGTGCCTTTGGTGATATAATTGGCCTGAAGTGAAAATTTCTTATTTCACCTTGGACTTTCTTCTTCATGCATTTATTGATGTACTGCAGTTGCTTATTGCTTATTATATTGTCTATCTCCCCACTGTGGATGGAAAGTTTTCTGTGGGCAAACACTATGACAATTTTCATTTCCTTCAGGTCAAGGTGCTTGGTTTAGTTGCTGGGATCATGTTAGAGGTATCATAGTATTTGCTGAAAGAATAAGTTAATAAAATACTTAGTAAATAGATCCCAACAGAACATCCTGCAGCCGTAGCCCTATTGAATCTGACCCCATCAGATCTCGGAAGCTAAGCAGGGTCAGGCCTGGTTAGCACCTGGATGGTAGACCGCCTGGGAACACCAGAAGCTGCAGGCTTGGGAGAAGGACCTGGCAACCCCCTCCCAAAAATCAATCTGCCATTGAAAACCATATGAACAGCAGAGAAGCACTGACAATAGTGTTTCCCCTGTTGTACAGAGGGTCATTATGAGTCAGATACCAACTCAATGGCACCCAACAAGAACAACAACAACAACAAGAACAACAACAACAACAGAACATAGATCCCACCAGACATTTTTTAATACATAATAAAATACTTAACAAATTGTTTTTTCAGGTATATTTCAAGGCTTGGAGTATAGATTAGTTGTACAGTTCATGCTTACAAGGCACAAAGACTTGAGTTCAATCCTTAGCACCAAAAAATAATTAATAAATAAATATATGTTTTACTCTACCTCTTTTTTTCCCTCTCAGTGAAATTCTTCTTCTTGGTGTTCCTTAATCTCTATTTTCTTTTCCTTTGGGGAAAGTACTTAATAAGCATCTCCATGAAGAATACTCCTGGTACTATATCACTCTTTAGCTTCTTCTCAGATTATAGGTAGCTTTTCACCTAGAAAATGCAATCCCACTGGATCCCAACATCCTTGCTCAGGACCTTATTATTATTATATATCTGGATTATATAGGAAGAGTTTTCTATTTCAACAAAAAGCTAGGGCAACTGGATGTCCACATGCGTACCAGTGAGGTTGTATGCCTACTTTATATCATATACATAACAAAATTAACTTAAAATGGACCAAAGGCCTAAATATAAAAACTAAAACCATAAAACCCTTAGAAGAAAGAATAGATAGGCATAGATACCTAAGATAGATATCAAAAGCAAAAGCAGCAAAAGAAAAATAGATCATTGAATTTAACCAAAATTTTAAAAAAATGCTTCAAAGGATATCATCATGCTGGGCACAATGGTGCATGCCTGTAATCCCAGCAATTTAGGAGGCTGAGGGAGGTAGATCATGAGTTCATGGCCAGAGGCAGCCTGTATAATTTAGCAAGACCCTATCTCAAAATAAAAATTAAAAAGAGGAGCTGGGATTATAACTCACTCGCCTACCATGTGTATTTGTCTAAAATATATAAGCAACTAATAACTCTTTGAACTCAAAAAGATAATCCAATGATCTAAATAAACATTTCTTCAAAGTATATAAATGGCCAAATAAGATATGAAAGTTTGGTTAATACTAACAGTCATTAGAGAAATGTAATGAGATACCATTTCATTACATATGAGGGTAACAATAATTAGAAAGACAGACAATTGCACGTGTTAAGGATATAGTAAAAGTGGAATCCTTATCCATTGCCAGTAGAAATGTAACATAGTGTAACTACATTGGCAAATAGTCTGACAGTTACTTAAAATGTTAAACAGAGTTGTTATAGGACCTAGCAATGTCCTATGTAATGAAGAGCAATGAAGACATGTTGTTAGGTACTGTTGAGTCAGTTCCAACTCATAGTAACCGACCCTGTGTACAACAGAACAAAACACTCCCCAACACTGTGCCATGCTCAGCACTAAGTCAGTGCTTCTCTGTATTCAGAGTTATCAATGGCTGATTGTTTTGGGAGTGGTTTGCCACATCCTTCTCCCAATGAAGACATACATCCACACAAAAACTTTGCAAAGCAGTTCACAGCAGGATTATTTATAATCAACCAAGGTAGGGTAAACTTAAATGTCTACCAATCATGAGTAGATTAAATGTGGTACATTCATATTATGGAGTATTACTAGGACATAAAAAGAAACAAAATATTGATATATAGCATGGTTGACCTTGAAAACTTTATGCTAAATGAAAGAAGCCACTAATAAAAGACTATATATCATATGATTCCAATAATATGAGATATCTAGAATATGTACATCTATACAGACATTAAGTAGATTAATAGCTGCTATGGGCTGGTGAGGGAGGGTACTGCTAATGAGTATAAGGTTTTTTAAGGGAGGAACAAAAATGTTCTAAATCTAGATCAAGATGATCATTGCATAATATGAGAATATACTAAAAACATTAAATTATATGCTTTCAATGGGTGAATGTTATAGTACGTGAATTATATATATCTCAATAATGTTTTTTTAAGTATCTAAAGTCATTCTTTTCATATCTTCTACTTCTGATGTATCCAGTTCAAAGGCACAAGTTAAACTTTCATTTTGCTCATTCAGTTTCGGCTCAACACCCATCAATTGCTCTCTATTGAGGCTAACATCCACATTCCTCCTTTGGCCATTTGAACCCCTTTGTGCTCTAATGTCAGTTTTATGAAATTTGGCCTGTTTTTCCATTGGAACTCTGCTGCAGCTGGGCTGGCTGACTCTGCCTTTGTTGTTATGCCACTGTACCTGTTGTCACCCTTGCCTACAACATTCCCTTTTAAAAATCTAAATCCTATCTCTCTTTCAAGTTCCATCTCTTCAATGAAAATGTCTTTGGCTTGTACAATTCTCAGTGATTTCTCTGTCCTGTAATCTGACACTACTTTTCTTTTCCTTTTTTCTTTTACTTTTTTTGTAGTATTTGTGAGTTGAAACTAGGGATTCGGACTCTTATATACTTATGAAGTGTTCTGGGCTGCACCCCTAACTCACTTTCTATTTCTCATCTTGAGTCATGGTTTTGTTAAGCTATTCAGGCTGCCTCTAGCTTGGAACTTGTGATCCTCCTGACTCAGCCTCCAGATTTACTGGGATTACATGCATGTGCTACTCTGCCCAGCTCATTTTTTACTCAATAAATTTTGCCTCTGTGGTGAATAGAGAGAAAAGTTATATCCCCAATTATTTAGTAATAACAAAGGTAAGAAAATTAGGACACAAATATTCAGAACCCCTCCCAGAAATGATCCAATTTTTATTTAGAAATAATTATCTGATAAATTCAGGGTACCAGGAAATGATCACCCTAAAGTATAATTTATTTAAATATAATGTTAAACAGTCTAAATTCTTGCAAAACTGAATATTAAACAGTAATCTAATTGATAAGAGCACTTAATGACTGAAACTAAATATCAGAAAAGATAAGTTGGGAAAAACAAAAAATGAAAATATTGTAGTCTGTTTTCTGGGCAGCTTAGACCCTAATACTGTATTCTTTACATAAAATTATTTCTTACTATGGAGAAAGAAATGTATTTGGCTATGAGGACCATAGCAATTCTATAAGACCATTTATATCTTTTCTTATAATGTCTTAGTCTGAAGAAGTGCCTAACATATCATAATTACTGGACAAGGCCTGACAAGAAAATTGTTTTTCAATAGGCAAAAAATACTATCATAACATTAATAATAATGACTAATATTTAGTTCTCGTTATTCAGGCCTTGTACTTGCATGCATTTTCTCCTGCAATCTTCAAAATAAACCTCTGAGCTACATGCACACTATTATTATTCTCATTTTATATAGCTTGACTGTATTAGGTCAGATTAGGTTTGAATGCAAATAGAAGAATGACTCAAAATTATAGGTAAGTTAGAAGCTGATTTATCTGTCATGTGAATATGCAGAGATGTCTGTCCAGGTTGTGGATGGCACAATGCGGCTCTGCTCCTTGTCCTCAGATATGAAGACTCCTAAAACTAAGACTACCAGCTCACTATCCTGTCATCCACCGAATGTGACTTTCAGCCTCATTGTTCTGGTGAGATCTATGTTTTATGCAACAAGATTAAAGAAAGGATAAATAACAGGAGGGAAAGAGTATAACAACCTTCCTTTTGGGCTCAGAAATTGCTCATATGACATTTTCACTTAAACTTAATTGAATTCATCATGTGAGACACATAGGAGAATACATTTCAAGGAAGGCTAGGGAATGTGATCTGTATTCTGTGTGGCAATGCGCCCAACTAAAAATTTTATTATAGTAGAAAAAGGTGAGAATGGGTGTGAGAGATGACCTAGTTCCTAATGCAACCTCTGAGGTCACAACTACCAAATGGTGGCATCAGAATCAAATCTAGTTTCTTTTCTGAGCCTGTGTGTTTGAAGGTACCTCCTGAGCACCTCAGTTCTTCATAAGCACACATTTAATTTGAGATGAGAGACCAAGATGAGAGTAGAACACTGGTTCTTAGCTAAAAGTACTTATTAACCCACAAGGCTGCTCTTTTTGGTAAAAGATTTTAGATCATTTAGAAACTCACGAGGGGACGCAGGGTGGCATGGAGGGAAGCCGTCTCTTCTTACGCAGGTCAGAGAAGGAAACTCATGAATGGTATTTTATTCCTGTTCTCAGTCTGATTTGGGGCTGGAGACTGAATAATGGTCATACATTTTTCATGTTCCATTATCATTTATGGTGACTCTCATAACAATTGGTTTTCCTATCATTAATAGCAAACACAATTTTACTGCTCAATTTCACACTAAAAACAAGCTGTGTTTCATAGGGACAAAGTGATTTCTTATTTATATCTGGATATGTATAAGAAGGCTCCAACACGAAAACATTTCCAACTTGGCTTTATAGAACTATAGAAGGTGATCAAGGCAACACTGAAGCTGGCCTTTAGCAATAGTCAGTCCTCTTTAAGTAAAAGCTAGAATTTTAAGGTGGTATTCATTTTGTCCTGTCATGTGTTCAATTACCTGGTGCTTTCTTTTGTTTTTGTTTTGCTTTTCTATCTCTCTCCATTTCAGATAATTTTTAATACACCAAATGAAGAAGGTGAGCTCAGAAATAAGCTATTTCCCTATTTCCCTATTTCATAGCTGTATGATTTTGAGTAATTCACTTACTTTTAGGAGTCTAAAAGCCTCCTATTCCTTATCTGTTAAATATAACAAAAGTACATCCTTCCTAGTGCTATTTTATGAATAAAACACGAATATATTTTGTAAAGTATGCGGTATACTATGTGGTAGAAGTTACCTCTATTTTTTTCTGATTGTCTATCACTTCTATATCTCTGTCCTATCAATGAGTGATTTTCTAAATGCTGATTACTCTGGACACTCATGAAGGATACTCTTACTCACCAGCAACAAGAGCACTTACTGACCAGTTTGATCATCCTATGTACTGGACAGAAATGCTTCATTCTGCTTGTTAGTCTTTTGCCCTATGTAGAAAAAAGAAAGGCTTTGGCATCACCAGTACATGGGATTGACTTCTAGCTGTAATTCTTGTTAATACCAATACTTCACATGTGATCTTATTCATTCTTTGTTCTTCAGTTACTTCATCTAACAAGCATGAATGCTAATCATACTTAATTTACAAGATCACAGGGAAAATTAAAGACAATGAATGTAAATATTTAATACTGGTTTTTGTTGTTAGGTGCCATCGAGTTAGTATCTGACTCATAGCAACCCTAGGTTACAACAGGTGAAACTATTGTTAGTGCTTCTATGCTATTCATAGGGTTTTCAATGGCTGATTGTTTTTTGGGGGTGGGTTGCTGGGTACTTCTCCCAAGCCTACAGCACCTGATGTTTCCAGGTGGTCTCCCATCCTAGTACTAACCAGGCCCTATACTGCATAGCTTCCAAGATCTGACAGGATCGGATGCCACAGTGGTATGGCTGCAGGTTCAATACTGTACCTAGATGTAAATATTGGTGCATAATATCTTTAGGGTAGAAGGAACTAGTTGGGAAAAATTAAGTCAAATATGCAGCAATAGGTTACCATAAGAAAATTCTCCCAATTAGAATCAATCCAAGCTGAACAGAATGTCTAGGATTGTTTTGGAAAAACTAAAGAAATTTTGATCATAGGAGGGAACATGATTTATGTTTGCTCTTCAAGCTTTCCAGAGCCTTAGTTTTGCTCCTTTTGCTCCCATTAGTTCTTTCCCATTCTTTCTCCAGAGACTAGGAAGTCACTGATCCTGCCTGCATAAAGCCCTTGTTAGTCCACGTGTTTTTTAGTTTGTGAATCACTGTGGCAAAATACATGACCAAAACAAACTTATAAGAGGTAAGATTTATTGAGACACAGAGTTTGAGTATTTGCACTCCAGAGAGGTAGGACAGGCATGGCAGTGATGCAAGGAGGTGGACCTTTGTCAACTGACCTCATGCCTTGTCAGATCAGGAATAGAGAGAGCTACCTGGTTGAAGGTCCAGGTGAAACTTCCAAAGGCCCATTCCCAATGCCCTGCTTCTGCAAATCTAGAACCCACCTCCTAAAATTCCATAACCTCCACAAACAGTACCACCAGCGGGAGACAAAATGTTCAAACACATGACCTTTAGGGAACATTTTAGATTCAAACCCTAATAGTCTACACATCATATAATGTGTGAGATTATCTGTGACTGGATATATAGGGATACTGTGTGCTGTAGTGGAAGGGATGTTGCCTGGGAATTAGTGTATCTGAAATTCTGTGAACAGAAAGTTTGTAATATTAGATAGGACTATCATCTCTCTGAGGTGCCATTTCCTTGCATTAAAATTACAAAACAGAATCAAGCTTTCTGTAGCATCCAAAAGTCTAAAGGCATTCAAATAAAACGGTGAGATTTAGTTAAATAATTCATATTTCTAACTGTTTCCTAAATTGTTGAGTTTTCTTGTGCAGATGCTTAGTCTGCTTTGTGGTCATGATTGGGTTACTATTCTCTAAGTGGTACTGACAGATATTTCTTCATGGACAATTTCTTTGACTGACTTCCTGGAAGGCTAGAGCAACTATTTGTAGGTAATTACAAAACATTACAGAAAGACTTATAGACAAATGCATTTCCATTCACCAAATCAAAACTGTACATGCCTCAATTCAATGTAAACTCTTATTTTCTTCCTCCTTCATCCATCCATTCATTTGTTTATATATTTTCTCATTGTCTTTGAGAACAAATGTATTAGATGCCTACAGTATAATTATATTCAAATTACTGTGGAGCCCCTAGTATTTCTGTCTTTTGTGGGGATTATAGAGTGGTAAAAAGCAGAAAAGATATTAATGTAATTATGTAATTACCCTAGAGGTAGTCCAACTTAATGGTCGATAAATCAGAGTTGGAGTCAAATTAAGAATGTGTGATCTTGGGCAAATTACATCATCTCTGTGAGTCTAAATTTCTTTGTCTGTTAAACAAAGAAGAATCAGAGTAACTACCTTGCTGGTGGTTGTGGAGATTCAATGAAATAAGATAGAAAAAGTGTTGGTATAGTCCCCAGCAAAAAACACTGACCCAACAAATAGCACATATTGTTATAATCTGTAGTAATTTATAAATTTGACAAAAACACACATTTGAATTTTGTACAGAACAAGATGGAAGTGTGCAAGCCACAGAGTGAATGAGCCTAGAGAGGTATACTTGAACCTCAATGATATAGCTTTTTACCCACCATATGTACCATAATTTTCATTAAGCATCTGAGATGGCCACTGGTATAAAATATTTGCATATCATACATTTGATAAAGGAATTGTACCTAGAATATATGATTTTTAAAAAGTCTCAAGAATTCATAATAAGATACAAAAACCAAATTTGAAATGTGCAGTTTTCAAAATATTTTACCAGAGAAGATAAAGAGATGACAAACAAGAACTTTAAAAGATTTTCAACTTCCTTAGTCTTTAAAAAAATTGAAGCATACCAGGCCTGGTGGTACAGGCTTGCAATCCCAGTGAGGCAGGAGAATTGCAAGTTAAAGGCCAGAGGTAGTCTATGTAATTTAACTAGACCCTGTCTCACAATATAAAGTAAAAAATGAGCTGAGGTTATGGCTTACTAGTAGAGTACTTGTAAAGCATTCATATGACTCTGGGTTTAGGCCCTCAGTACACCCTCACCAAAAAAATAAAAATAAAAAGGAAATTAAAACACCACCATACCTAATAGAAAACCTAAAATCAAAGAAACTAAAAATAATCACATGTTGGCAAATACATGGTTGGTAAAGATTACCTTTTAAATGACCCAACAATTCTAATTACATACTTAAGAGAAATTAAACCCTATATTTATACAAAGACTTGTACAGAAATGCTTATAGCAACTTTATTTATAATAACCTCAAACTGGGAATAATCTAAATGTCCATTAGGAAATAAATGTACAAATGAATTGTGCTATACCTCTCTCATGGAATACTAGTCAGCATTGAAAAGAAGGATACCCTTTTCCATTTTGGGTTATTTTTAATATTCCAAGTTGAGAAGGGGAGCTCAAAAATGACTTTCCCTATTTCATAAGTATATGACTTTGAGTAAGTCAGTTAAGTCTAGAAGCTTTCTGTTCCTTAACTGGGCATGGTGGCATACCATGCACCAGGGAGACTGAGGCAGATGGATTGACAGCAGTTTGAAGCCAACCTGGGCTAAATAGTGAGTTTGAGGCCAGCCTGGGCTAACTGTCTCATCCTGTCTCAAAAAAAAAAAAAAAAATTAAATTTAAATAAATAAATGCATACCTCCTATTCTCTATCCTTTAAGTGCAATAAAAACAGTGCATACTTCTTCATGCTGTTATAAGAATTAAGCAAGAATATATTTTATAAAGTATGTGGAATAGTATGTGCTAGAGATTAGCTCTTATTTTTAAAGTATAAATTATGTTCCATCTCCCTGTAGGACCCACACTAATCAGATTAATAAACTTCTAAGTCTGTGTCTCATAATTGTTTAATACTTTGTAAATTCTTAGATACTTTCAAGGAGATGATTTTATGATTTTTATCCTGTTTTTTTGTTGTTGTTGTTGTTTGTTGTTGTTATTTCTCTTGGGATGTTTAATCTCAATTATATAGACCACTTTACCAGAGACAGTTTTTATTCAACTCTGTTTTTTACTTAGACTTCTGAGTCTCAGTTCTTCCAATATTCTGTCTTACAAAAGTTCTTCCTTGCTAGAAGTAGTTTTTAAGAGATTAAAAATGAGAAATATGAAAAACTGAATATGGCAGACACGCTTGTTTTCCACTCAAAAAATATCTCTTCCTTGCTAATAAAATCCCTATTTCATTCTTGAAGCAATGTACTTACCCTCAGGGGATGCCATGTTAATTATTGTAAGCCAAAATAGAACAAGCCTATTCCTTCTGGCAGATAACTCTTAATTGTTGTTGTTATTGTTAGTTGCCATTGAGTTGAATCTGACTCCATAGCAACCTTATGTACAACAGAAGAAACACTCCCCAACCCTGTGCCATGCCTAGCACTATTGTCTTTGCTTCTCTGCTATTCATAGAGTTTTCAGTGGCAGATTGTTTTGGGACTGGGCTGCCAGATCCTTCTCCCTAGCCAGAAGCATCCAGTATTCCCAGGTGGTCTCTCATCCAAGGACTACCCAGGCCTGACCCTGCTTTGCTTCTGAGATCAATCAAGGTTGGATGCCAGGGTGCTATGGCTGCAGACAACTCATATATAGTCAGTGAGATACAAGAAATCTTCTGGGAAAATGGAATTTTCTGTCCTTCACCACCACTACTAAAAGACGGAGCCACATGGGGGTGTGCCATTTATATTCCCACTCACTTCCTTCTATTTAAAAATTTAATTTTATTTTTAACTAATGCATTAAAACATATTTTTTCATGTTAATGGAGGAAGTTTCAATACATATATGCATTGTATAATGTTTAAACAGGTTAAACATATCCATCTCCTCAAATGTTTATCATTTTTTTATGATGAAAACTTCCACAATCTTTTCTTCTACTTTTCGGCATGTACAGTACATTTTTGTTATCTGTAGTTGCCCTACTTTGCAATAGCACACCAGAGCTTCTTGCTCATTTCTAAGTATCTTAGTGCCCCTTAGCTATCCTTTCCTATCACTCTCTCTGTCCCCCTCTCCCTGACGTTTGGTCACCACCATTCTACTCTTAACTTCTCTGAGAGTAACTTTTAAGGTTCTTTGAGCTACATCATGCAATAATTTTCTTCCTGCACCTGGCTTCACTTCCTTCTTTCTTGAGATGCTATTTTGTGAGGATAGGGCACAAGAGTTGTAGCGAGCTTCTGATAATGAGGGGAGAAATCACCAACCCATGAATGTGTGAAGAGTAGAAAAGTAGCTTAAAGGGAAACTCTTGACATTTTGAAGCTGGCGTTCCAACTCTTGAATCTCCCTACCCCTGGATTTCTTGTTTTTTGAGATAATGCATTCTTATTATTATCACTTTTAATTAGAAATTTTGTAACTTGCAGCAAAACATGTCCCAATGAACACAGTAAACTCAGCAAACTGTGAATTGGAATCTTAATGTTTTTAGGGGATGTATATTGCCTCTGTCTGGGCCAGTCATCCACATTCTTTGCAGATATCCTGTGGCAGAGCTGATGGCTTCTATTCTCCAGAAACAAATCTTCCTTTGTTCCCTTAGCAAGTACTGAACTTTCTTTTCTCTTCTTTTCATTCCATCTCTGGATCCAGTGTTAAACCTGTCAACTTAGATTTCTGCTGGGTTGAGTACCATCATACCTCTGCCAAACCTGCCAAACCAATGTCTTCTTTGTATGTCACTGAAGTTTTATTTATTTTTTTTCCCCAGATGAATACAATGTCCCTTGTCAAATATTTCAGAGACATCCGATCTTTTGCCTGCAAGTGAGCCTTGCATTAAGGTCTAACCAGCCTGAGCTCCTCTTGCACTGAGATCTGAGAAAGGACAGGATGGTGCATTTAGGAACATTCTTCACCACAGTTCCTGCTTCCTTTCTATGAGAAATATTGGAGAGATGTATGAAAATGTTTAAAACCACATGAACAGATGAAATCAGGCCTGTTCTTTTGTTTATACTTACTAGGCAAGGTTTTCCTTTTGCTTAGGAAGACAAGGAAGGAATTATGTCTAAAATCAAGTTTGAGCCAAATGAAGCTGCTTTCTGCTCTGAGTTTTTCACTTAGAGGGATGGGGCCAGGGGGATGTGGCCAGGATGCAAGCTACCAGGCTGAAGGGAATGTAGCTGCTGTGCGGAACTCATTCCCTCTCAGAGCCAGCACCTCTTGTTCTGGAAGGGGGATTATACACTGGCTTTTAAACCACACAAAAGGCCTCCTCAGCTGACCCTGTGAAGAAACCTGGGGGAGAATTCAAGATGTGGTCAGTGACTACTGGCACCAGCTTAGACATGAGATAGACAATTTAGTTCAATATATTTAGAGAATGTTCCTCAAATTGTCTTGCTAAAAATCTGTCATTCTCTCTCCTGGGCTGAGAGCTGAACTTAATGAATATGCATTTTGATAGGCAGAAAGCCTCTTTTTCATTTACTGGATTTGTCCCTCACTAGATGAAGTCTGGACAAAGGACTCTTCCCATCATTTTGAGTCTTTTTGGCTAGAGAAGCAATGTGAATTAATGTTCTAGCTCACCCACCTACAGAGGCTGTTGAGGACTCTGTGGGGAGGAAAGCATTCTGGCTATTAGCATTAGGAGTTTCCTGATATACACTGCCAGGCTGCAGGGCCAGCCTTAGGCAACTTTGTTAAAGTAGATAGCTTGTTATCATCAACACAGTCCCGGAATACCTGCTCTACATTCTGAAGCAGAACTTGGGATCTGCCAAGGCTCTACTTCTCTCTCAGGGCCCTGACTTCAGTTAGTGGCAGCTCCATTCTTCCAGTAGCTCAGGCCAAAAAATTTGCTGTCGTCCTTGATTCTATTGTTTCTCTCTCATAGCACATCCAAACTACCAACAAATCCTACTGGCTCCACTTTCACTGTTTATCTTGAATATAACTGCTATTGCTGTGTTCTGAGTAGGTCCCTCTTCCTTGGTTATTTTAAAGCTCTCCTGGATCATCTTCCTGTTTCCACCTTCAAACTTTTCAAAGTAGCAGATATTTCTCTTTAAAAACACAAGTCAGCACAGGTTGTGCCTTTGTTCAATCCTCCAGTTGCCTCTCTGAGCCCATCTGTTCCATTCTCCTCTGGATCACTCTGCATCAGCACTGTTGCCCCCTGGCTGCTCCTAGAACCTGCCAGAAGTGCTGTCTTCCCAGGATATTTGCATTTGTTCCCTTAGCCTGGAATGCTCTCTCAGTTATTGGTATGTCCTCAGGTTTTCTTTTGTCTGTCATCTTTTCATGGAGGCTTTTCCTGACCCTTTATCTAAAATTTTTACTTCCCTTGGGGATCTTCTTCCTTTCCTGCTTAATTATTACTTAGAAAGTTTATAATCTGACATGCTAGGTTTTCCTTATTTGTTGTTTTTTGTCATGTTCTTTCACTAGAATATATAGTTGATACAATGCCAGGAGCCAAGACCATAAGTAACTTTTTACAAGATACCCTGATGAAAAGGTGCAGGGTGTGGTGAAAATAGCAGATGTTGAGCCACAGTGCATTGTGGCCTTTGAATTGAAATTACCATCTGAAAGCTGTTGTCAGGGTTACAGGAAGAGCTGAAGACTTCTGAAAAGCCCCTGGCCCTTGTGACATTTTTGCCCCTCCCCTCCCCCTCCATGTGTATTTAAGCTACAGCAAAAATTTAAAGACATTGGAGCTTGATCAGACAGCCTGTCTTGCTCTCATCCTTTGTGTCTCTTGTCTCTCTCTCATTCATTCGCCCCCTACTCTAGGTCCCTGTTGAAAAACCCCGGGGGTCAGGGCAATACAAATAAGAAATCTCACACTTTATTTGATGAGCTGTCACAAGCACCTTCAATAGTATGTGATACATTAGTAAGTTGTGTTCCAATGTTCTCAAGCAGAAGTCAGTACATAGTGGCCCATGGGCCAGCCACCTGTTTTCATAAATAAAATTTTGTTGGAATAAATTCACCTCTATCCACATCCAATTAATCCTCTGTGGCTGCTTTTGACCTATAATGGCAGACACTGTGTGGTCCACAAGCACAAACATTTGCTATTTGGCTCTTTAATAAAATGTTTGCCAAACCTTGTTCTTAAAGATTTTGCAATGTATTTAGGGACAGAGGACTAGGAACTTTTGGAAAACACTTCTCCACAAGTCTCTCAAATTTCTGCATGTCTTTTAAAAGGCATTCATTGCCTTTTTTTTTTTCAGACATATATTTTCAAAATTTGTATAAGCAATAGCCTTGGAAAACAGAAATGATATCTCCCTCCAGAGAGAAGGTAGGGATGTTCAATGACTATTGCAAAAGATATGAGTTTAGCTCAGTTAGTAGAGTGCTGCTCTATGCTATCTGAGGCCCTGGGGTCAATCCCCAGCACCAAAAAAAATGGAAGGACCTGGCAGCTCACTCCCAAAACAATCAGCCATTGAAAACCCTGTGGGTAGCAGAGAAGCACTAACAAAGTGCTGGGCATGGCACAGAGTTGGGGAGTGTTTCCTTCTGTTGTACGTAGGGTCACTATGAGCCAGACACAACTTAATGGCACCTAACAACAATAACAACATCAAATGAATATTATGGGTTGGGTGCTTTAGTGTACTTCTGTAATCCCAACAACTCAAGAAGCAGAAGCAGGAGGATTACAACTTCAAGGCCAGAGGCAGTCTGGTAACTTAGCAAGACAGACTAAAATTAAATAAATAGAAATAAATAAATAAATAACAAGAGCTACAGGTGCAGCCCAGTGGACTTTAGTTTATTCATTTTCTATATTGTGTACTGGGCTGGGGTTTAGCTTAGTTGGCCGAGCACTTCTCTATACTATCTGAGGTTTGATTCCCAGCACTGCAAAACTGGGAGAAGGGTATGGCAGTACACTTCTGAAACAATCAGCTATTGAAAACTCTATGAGGGTTGCTCTGAGTAGGACTCAACTTGAAGGCACCTAACATCAACAGCATGCTGTGTACTGTTCCATTGTATGCAAATACCAGAATTTATCAGTTTTCTTAAAGAACATACACATATTTCCCAGGTTTTTGGTATTCCAATCAATGCCAAAGTGAAGATTGCTGCAAATTCTCTATGCTTGTTTGTGTAAATTCTTACAAAGATATATACTTAGGATGCGATTCTGTGGTGTAAATTATGCCAATAAGAAAGGTATTGCAATTGTTTGGGAGAGAAGTACCTGGATCAGAGTAGACACAGGTAATGGAAAGAAATAGAAGAATACTGGTTTTGTTATTACCAATAATGGATAGCCTCTGGGGACTCCCCAGACATGGAGGAGAAAAGGAAGGTTTAAGAATGACACCAAGGTTATGTGACAGAGAATGAGTCAGGAAAATAATGTTACCTCAGACAGAAATGGAATTTTTATACTCTAAGGGCAAAGAGGTTTCCCACCCATCACCAGGGTTATGGCTGATACTTCTATGGCAATAGACAGGTTAACAAGAAAAAAGCATAGCAAATGTATTTAGCAAAGTTTTACATGACACAGATGACTCAGAAATGAAGACTCCAAGACCTACAAGAAAAAAAAAGTGTGTTTTTTTGCTAAGTCTGAGGGAAAAATGGGTAGTTGTGAAGAAACATGATTAGACTAAAATAATATTATCTAATGGTAATAAAACTGGGGCAAACTTAGCACAGCCTATTTGTTCAGCTTCTTCATGGCCTCTCTGTGTAGTGTTCCTACCTCACTTCACCCTAGATATGGGGCATGGCCCTTCTGCAATGAGAAACTGATGGCCTGGCCTAGAGAGTGATCTAGAGATCTAGAGAGTGATCTCTCTAGATTTTATGGCTCTCTTTGGAGAAGAGAAATTCTAGGGTTTTTGTTTATTTCGATTTGCTATTATTATTATTATTATTTTCTGTGCTAGGGATCAAACCAAAGGCCTTGCACAAGCTAGGCAAGAGCTCTGTCACTGAACGACATCCCTCCCCATTCTTTTCTTGAAACAAGGTCTCACTATGTAGCTCAGGCTGGCCTGGAACTCACTATATAGATCAGGATGGCCTTGAACCTGTGGTCTTCCTACCTCTACTTCCTAAGTACGAAGATTGCAAGTGTGTGACACCAGATTTGGTGAAAGGTTCTAGTTTCTAAAACATACCTTGGCAAAGAAGAATTCTCCTTTCTGTGAATCACATTAGGTGAAATGGGAGAATGAGAAGCAGAAGGGTAGAGAAAGGTCAAGGAGACCTCACATCAGAGGCCTATTAGTTCAAAGTATTCAGTGTGCCATGGAAAAATATTTGGGCTTATTGTGCTCTGAGCTCTGATATTATGGAAGAGTGTTTACCTGAGGGAATTATGTTTAAGGCATGTCTTTCCACATATAATGTTGTTATTGTTGTTGTTGTTGTTGTTAGGTGCCATCAAGTTGGGATCCAATTCATGGTGATCTTCATAGGATTTTCAATGGCTGATTGTTTTGGGAGGAATTGCAACTTAGATGATTTAGATTTTCAGAAGATTATTTGATATTTTAAATGAAATCTTGAGAGAAACAAAAAGTGTCAAAGATGTAATTTACATGCAATTTTAATGGATGCTATAATTAAGACCATGTAAAGGAGGGGCTTCTACATAAAAGAGAATGAGTAGATCAAAAAAGGAACCAAAAACTGTGCTAGCTGAGTACAACAGACTATAGAACTGCTAACAATATCCAAATCTACTTCCTTGCAGGAGGGTCGTCACCTGCTGCCATGTGATTCTGGTGAGAAGAATATATTTTCCAGCTTTGTTCACTTTATGTTTGGCCACATGACATGCTTTGGCTAATTAACAGCATGTGAGCAAATATAAAGAATATCAGGTCTAAGCAGAGGTATGAAAGCTGCTCCTTCCACCTAGGTCCTGAAGAGAAGACACAAGGAACAGAGCTCTAACCTGCAGATGAACCAACCTGCAATCTGTTAAGTGGAGCAAATTTACAAGTAATTAAGGGTTGAAAACATTAGTTTTATCATGGCCTAATTTATTGAGAATTCTAGTGGCAAAACAAAGAAGAGAGAGAGAGATAGAAATAGAGATATAGATAGATAGAAAGAGAGAGAGAGAGAGAGAGAGGTGATAGAAATGTCAAATGCTCACCCACATCCAATTATCTTCTTCCTCAAACAGAAACAGAAACCTTTAAGTAGCCATGACCATAGGAGTTGCTTTGGCTAATAAATGTCTGTAAAAGTAACATATATATTCACATTTAAAGAGCTGGTGTGCAATTCTTCATCTTTCTTATGTTTGTTTTATCCCCTCTTATGCTAGTCATGGAGAATATACATAGTAGATACGTAAGTGCTATGTGGTAGAATATTCTTTACTTGGAAAATCATGTTACCATATAAAAGATTTGCTTGAGGAGAATAAATCTGCTTTGTAATATACTTAGTATGAGTGAGAAATCAACCTTGTTATTTCCTCTGAGATGCGGATGTTTGTTACTGTAGCATGTTCTAGCATATCCTGACCAAATATGTTGAGACATAAATAAGGTCAAAGAAAAACCTTTTTATGCCTTTCTTTTAAGTTAAAACAAAAATTGTTTGAGGACAGAGATAAAAACATCTAAGAAAAAGAGGTGATGGCAGAATGAATTAATTTTTGAAACAGATAACAGAAGAAATGAGAAGGGATGGAAAGTAGATTATCAGGAAAGGATAAAATCCATCTCTTCCTTAGGGTTATGAATGGATTTCCAGGGAATAGACCACTCTTTATTTTGGTGGGTGTTTTAGGTCTTCATAAAGACTTGAGACAAGATGATGGGAATATTATTAAGAATAGCTTCTTTACTGGAAAGAAAAAGAATTCTCAATTCGAAGGAGACTTTATTGTTCGTGGAACACATCATAGAAAAGGTAGCACTGGTCTTAAGAACAATTGCATTGATGGTCAGAGATGTTTGTCAGGGCTCCAGCCCTCCACCTCTGCATCCCTTTTCAACTTCTCTCACCTTTTGGACTCATTTTTTTAACTTTAAAATAACACAGATAAATATCTACCAGATATATTATCAGCATTATTGTTATTATTCCTGAGAGATAAGAAACAAATATGCTCATATTACAGAGGAGTCTGAAATTCAGGAGTTTCTCTAAGTTTCCCAAATTTAAACAAATCCTGAAACAAATTTAGCTAAACCAAGATGAAAAGCCAGTTCTGTATGAATATAAAGTTCTCTCTAGCCAATTTCCAGTTATTAACATTTTATCATGAAATGATTGGTGAGAAACTTAAAACAGATCATACAAACTTCCTTTGGAATGGCTCAGGAAGATAAGCAAATATTAAAAGTTTCCAAAGCCACTTGGTAAAATTAACTGTAATATTTTTAATGGTAAATGTTTCCACAGAAAGGCAATACTAGGAAAAGGTGTACAGGTATAATTAGGCTTTACTCTGCTAATGCTTGGGGAGGTGTGGAGCTAAGCAGTATCCCGGTGGGCTACTGATGCTGAAAGGGTCATTGAGAAGGAACAGTGAGGGTTTAGTGTTCCCTGGGGCCACTAAAAGTGAACTTCTGAGGGGCAATTAAGATGGCATGACCTTTTTAACTAGTGTCCTAGAGTGGCCATCTGTTAAAAAAGCCAATAGGAGAGAGCTCATCAGAGCAATGTTAGGGAAAACTCAAAGACTAGGGACTGAGCTTGGTAGAGCTATGTAGGATGCTGTATCTCAGAGACAAAGAAAAATTGATATAAAGTTTTTCTGAGTAGGTTCTGAGAAGGACCAAGTGAGTGAAGGAATTTAGGAACCGGTGAATAAATTTGATCTGGAGCAAAAAGAATAGATCTAGAGTCTCAGAGAGGAAAAATCATTGCTTTTCTTAGTCTGTCTTGTATTTCTATAACTAAATGTGAAAAACTGGGTAATTTATAAAGAATAAAATTTTATTCAGCTCATGGGTCTAAAGTCTAGGAAGTTCATTGAGTGTGTGATCTGGTGAGAGACTTCTTGTTCATGAGGACTTTATGTGATGAGGCATAACAAACTTACTTGCTCAGTTCTCCCTTCTTTTTCTTATAAAACCACCAATGCCATTATGGAGGCCCCACACTCATGATTTCAACTAATCCTAATTATCTCCCAATGGGCCTACCTCCAAATACCATTAACATGTGACTTTATGATTAAATTTCCACATGAGTTTTGGTGGGGACATTCAGGCCATAGGAGGAACTAAGGAAAGCGGCTTGGCTTTGAGCAAAAAGGCCTGAGAAAGTACCCTGCTCTTAAATAGGAGCCTGTTGCTTGGAAGAAAATGTTAAGGAATAGAAAGCTTGGCTCATGTTTAAATGAATGCCATGATAAATTAAAAACATGAGACTGTATAAGACAGACAATCTCAATATTGTTAACACAGAGATTCTAGCTCAATGCAATAAAAACAATTTATGCACCTGAGTTGATTATACTGTCAAACACTGCTGAAGAGAAATGAAGCTATGAATCTCATGGGTATTGTCTTCAGGGAAATAATTTGCACACCATGACTTCAATATTTCTCTGATCCAGAATGCCAAGAGAGCCATGTTGAAGGCAACCTCTGTTGACTTTGTTATATAACAAACACATTTGTAGAAAGGAAAGTGGAGAGATTTGCATAGATCCTAGATATTACCCTGGAAAGTAATGCAGATTTCCTTGATACCATACAATGAGGCACCCTGGTCAATCTACTGCAGAAGGAAGGTATGGTGTTGCAGGACAGTACGGGAGATGCAAAGAGAGGGAAAGAAACTTAAAAAGAAGATCAAAAAGCCTAATTTTCTCTGCAGTTGGATTTGGTAAGAAGCTCCATAGGGTCAGTACAGGTAAGGGAGCTATAAACATTTTCCTGGCCATGGCTATAAAACAACTTTTAAAATACCATCACTCACGTAAGTCAAATCAGAGCAAAGGTAGTGCTATGAAAATGAAGAGAACAAAAGGCATAAGACAGGGTGGAATTTAAAAAGAAGTACAGAAACAGTAGTGCTCCAGGTCAGACTATCTCTTCAGAGCAGACAATGAAACTTATGCAAAATTTATGATGGACTTAGATCTAGGACAGTGCATGCTTTGAAACTCCAATCTCTTTAAATGATGATAAATGTCACAGCTGTCCTCCTTTATGGAGTGATTTGCCCACGAGAAGAGAAAGATTTCAAACTGTCTTTTCTAAAGAGAGGATAAAAATCTCTTAAAATTGGTCATTCAGACTGTCTCATAAGTATCTTGAGCTACAGCAAGTTATATCTCCTTAAAGTGAACCTGCAAATAAATGATCATGAAAGAATAAATTAGTAGCTCATCTAGGCCAGAGTTTGGTTATGACCAAGGCAGGATAGTCTCCCATGATGTCAACCCTAAGAGTTTAACAGAGAATGCTCTACTTTTTAAATAACCCATCATTGAATTGTCCTTTTGTTGATTTGGTAAAATGACTTGGAACCTATTAGGCATGGCATATTCTGTTTTAGATAGGACTGACAGTCACAGCTCACTTGTATAAAGAAATAGGTTGTTTCTGTGGTCTTGGCTCTCTCAAGATTCAAGGGTCATACCTAGTGTCTGGGGAACTCCTAAATATCTATCTTACCTCCAAAACTCAAGATTGTATTACTGTGCACTTGAGCTTCCTTGCTATATGGGTAGTTGTTGGTGCTAAGGAAAAACAAAGAGGCACATGTAATAGAAACCCCAAAGGTGTTTTTCCCTGTTCAGCTGTGCTTTGCTCCCCAAAAGATGTGACCAGAAGTTTCAGTTCTTCAGATTATAGAAACTTTATTCCAAGTGATAAGAATAGACATATTGCTGTACGCAAAAGGCAAAAAGAAAAATAGAAGTCCAACCAGAGTGCTCCTTGGAAGCAAGAATGGCCAAACTGCGTCTTACATATTTCGGACATGTAGTCAGGAGAGAACAATCCCTGGAGAAGGACATCATGTTTGGAAGAGTGGCAGGTCAATGCAAAAGAGGAAAACCCTCCACCAGATGGATTGACACAGAGTCTGCAACAATGGGCTTAAACATAAATAAGATCGATTGCCTGGCGCAGAATCGGCAAGTGTTTCCATCTGCTGTACATAGTGTCGCTATGAGTCAGACTTGACTCGACGGCACCTAACAACAACAACAATGGTAATGCTAGCACTTGGGTGAAAAGATGTACATACATCTTTATAAATGCACAGAATATCCCTGGAAACATATTTAACAAACTGGTAAGAGCTCTTTTCATTAGGAAGAATGACTGATGATTAGGGCATGGCATGCTATAGTTAAAATCTATAATGTCCTTCAAAGGCCCATGTCCTAAATACTTGATCCCCATCCCATGGTACTATTGGGAAGTGGTAGAAGAAGACAGATGGATGCTAACCATTTCTCTTGCTCTCTTCTGCTCCTGGCCACAAGGTGAGTGGTTCTGCCCTACCACACAACCCTGCCATGATGTACTGCCTTGCCACAGGCTTTATAATAACGTGGCCAGCTAATTATGACCTAGAACTTTTGAAACTATGAGCCAAAATAAACACTTCCTCCTTTAAACTGGTTATCTAGGGGGAGGGGGCAAAATGGCAGACAGATAACACACGTCTTCTATCCCAGAGTAGAGGGAAGCCTTGATTAGGGGTTTGGAACTCACATTGAATAGACAGAAACAGTGATAGTTTAGATTGGGAAATAGAGGATGAAGCTGGACAAACACTGAAATTGAGGATTTGGCTTTGAAGAAGCTACACAAAGGACAGTAGCTGGATCGCCATTATGCCATTTTGCCATCATGCAGATGGCAGATAGAATACCGGAGACTCAGAGGGGACTTTGCACACACACCCACGGGGGCCAGACCCAACACGGAGTGCAACCTTGACATCACACAGTCACCCTGCCCACAGGACACAAACTACAAGTTTCAGGTGAGTCAGTTTGAGGTGGCACACAGAATTGCGATCCGTAGCAGCACACATCCTGCAGCCTGAGATGCTGGACTATTGTAGGACCATCACGCAAGAAAATAGAGATCAGATCCATGAGAGTGGATATGTGAGGGTACGGAGAGTGATTGCGTAGGCAACTGGGAAACTGGTGCTAGTGGTGTGCAACCAGAGCTGAGCCGCGACTCCCTCCCTCCTGTTGTGGCGGGACAGTTGTGCAGACACGATCTCCACAGACATATGGGCACACATACACCCAGATCCCAGACCCACCAGAGGTGATCCTAAGTCATCCCTCTGCACTGTGGAGTAGGCTGGGGTCTGCAGAGGCGACTGAGCCCCACACAGACAGAGTGCTCCTTTTTGGCAGAGCCTAGAGGCACAATTAGTCACAATTAGAGCAGTTTCTAGCACGATCGCCTCCCACAGAAAGACCTGCTGCAGATTCCCTCCAGGGCAGTTGGATATCATCCTGCTCACAAGAGGATATGGCCCTCCCAAGTGGTCTCCCAAGTGGGTGGAAAGCCCTGCAATAAAAAATCCGCAATAGCAGCCATATTCCCTCCATGCTGTAGGCTTTGGGGTAGAAATCTCTGATTTGGGGAATTGGTGTCTGAACTATATGGGACAGGGAGAACTCCAGGGAGGACCCTACAGGTTCCACTGCCTCTCGAGCAATACAATAGACACAGAATATTTTGTGGAACAGACTCTTTGGGTACTCAGTGTCCCACTTAAACCCAGGACATTGTGGGGCTGTCTGCCATATCCACTCGATAGAATCAGCAAAAGCTGTATACACTAAGCCAGACTGGTTCTGCAGATTGTTTGAAAGCACTGCCGACCTGAGTTCTGGAGTTCTGTAGTGAGCACTGCTTCCTGCATTATTGACTTTACCCAGTGGAATTGGGTGTCCACAGTTCAGATTCCACCTGCAAGTATATACAAGGGCTTTTTTTTTTTTTTTTTTTTGTACGGGGGTTTGAACCCAGGGTCTTGCGCCTGCTTGCTTTAAAGGTGCTGGACCTCTGTGATGCACCCTCAGCACATATTTTTTACTTTTTGAGACAGGGTCTCACTGGGTTGCATAGAATGCCTCTGATCTTGGGTTTGCAATCCTCCTGCCCCTGCCCCCCAAGTGGTTGGGATTGCAGGTGTGCAACAGTGCACCTGGCTACAAGTGATTATATGTGTGTGTGGGAGCATGTATGCATGAGTTTTTTTCTTTTCTATTTTTATTCCTTTCTTCTTTTAGTCGCTTCCCTGTTTCTATTCTCCTCTTTTTCTTAAGCTATATATGTGTCTTTGTTTTAATTATTTTACCCTTAAGTCTTAACCTTAACTTTAATTTTGACAGTAATTTCTATTAGCTTCTGTCTTCTACCTCCTCTTTCCCTCTTTTCTGGCACCAGATCCCCCCATTTCTCATCCCACAGAAGAGAAACAGAATCTACTGCCTCCCTAACCCCTATCCCCTTTGGAGTTGGGCTGGTGGACTGCAGAGAGAACCACACAGATCAAAAAACCAAGAATATACCTAGCTTACAAGCTCAAATAAGCACCAGAGATTCAGCAACACACAATCTCAAAGGAATAACAGAGGGAGAAGTTCTAAACACTCAGGAGAGACAAATTCTATTTCCCACATGATATTATGGGCAAACAAAGTAAACCTACAAAAACACAAAGGGGAAGGATAGATCTGAAGGCCCTACAGACCAAAGACCCCCAATAAATAACTCCAAGAACTCTCAATACCTAAAGATCTCTGATATGGAATTCAGAGTCATGGTTATAAACATGCTAAGAGAAATTAAAATGAATAATACAGGCACCCTTGAAATCCTTGAAAAGAAGCTATCTCACTTGGAGTCCATTCTATCATCCCAGTTAGAAATGATAAGGAAGAACCAAGCAACTCTCATTGAAACTCAATCCAAGTTAACTGAATTGAATTCGGCTAAAGAATCCTTTTCATCAAGACTGGATGAATATTAGCTGAGGATTTCTGATTCTGACGATGCCATAAATGAACTTAAATACAAACAGTCAGAAATGGAATCAATGATAAAGGTATAAAAGAAGATTTCCAGGAGAACTCAGATAGAATGAAAAAATGAAACTAAGAATTCAGGGCATCCCTGACAGAGAAGAAAGATCCACCAGAGGCCTTCAAAATCTAGTAAATGATATCCTCAAGGAAAACTTCCCAAAGATAGTACAGGAAATGGATATATACACCACTGAGACATTCAGGACTCCTTTGAAGGCTGATTTAAATAGATCATCCTCGAGATGTCATTACTCATATGCTGTTGTTAGAGACCAGGGAAGCTACCTGCAAGCAGCAAGACAGAAACCCATTATTACTTATGAAGCAAAACCTATTAAAATTACTACAGACTTCTCCATAACAACATTGAAAGCTAGAAAGAATGGACAGAGGTGACTCAAGTCCTAAAAGAAACAACCTCCAACCAAGACTAATATATCCAGCAAAATTATCTTTGATAACAGATGAGGAGTATAAGACATTTAATGACATTGAATCATTTAAATGATATGCAACCACCAAACCAGCACTGGAGAGGATTGTAAATCAATTACCACATCCAGGAGAGTTAAGACAACCCTATAAAGGAAATCAAAGAACTGGTTAGCTGAAATGAGTGCAACCCAAGAAAGGATCAAAACAAACATGATTTATAAATCAGTAACAGGTAATTATTGGATATATAGCAATAAATGCTACTCAATAATCTGTATTAACGTAAATGGTCTCAACTCACCAATTAAGATACAGAGGCTGGCTAATTGGATGAAAAAACACAAACCATCAATATGTGGTATTCAAGAAACTCATCTAACTCACAAAGACTGGAATAAACTGAGAGTTAAGGGCTGGGAAAATGTATACCTAGTGGGATGGGGGAACAAAAGAGAGCAGGCGTTGCAATTTTAATTTCAGATAGATTAAATTTCATTCCAAAACTAATTAAAAGAGACAAAGGAGGACATTACATTTTAATACAAGGAACAATTGATGAAGAATCAATAACACTCCTTAACATTGCTCTAGGAAAAGCTGTGGCAAAAGATCTCTTTAGAGTATTGAAAAGCAAAGATGTCACATTGAAGACGAAGGTGCGTCTGACTCATGCCATGGTATTTTCAGTCGCATCATATGGTTGTGAAAGCTGGACATTGAACAAGAGAGACAGAAAAAGAATTGATGCTTTTGAATTGTGGTGCTGGAGACGTCTATT
>VMDO01008042.1:0-86744 GCA_007922755.1 Pedetes capensis | reverse complement strand
AGAATGATTATTTGTCATGGATGATGAAATAATGAACTAGGCAAGGCATAAAGTTCCCTCTATGTTCTAAACTTTTTATCACTTATGATAAAATTATGTGGAATGTATAAGAACAATGAGTCTAAAATTTTGAAACACTTCTTTTGGTAACTACTTTTCATGGACAATAAAATTTAAAATTATTTGACTGACATGACGAGTCCTAAGAAAGTAAGCATATTGTATAGGGTTTTTAAATGACTAATGAAAAATGAGAAGAAAAATGTTTCTTAAATGACCATTCTAGAAAAACATTTTAATCTGTTGATTTACAATTCTTTAAAATTTTCATGAAATAATTACTGATTTTAAAAATATCTATAATATAAATGGCAGCTTTCTGAAACAGTTGTTAAATATACACTTATGAATATGTTCCTCTCAAGAGCATTAAAAATATACTATTACAAAAGACTAAAAAGTTTCTTATATTTAAGTATGTTTTGGCTTCAAACCAGATCTTAGCTCTTCCAAATAAGCTTTAAAAATATTGTCAACAATGGTAAATTAGAAGGCCAGTGAAAAAACCACTTTCACAAAACAAAAATAAATGGAAATCTAGTACAACTTTCCTATAATGAAATTTAGATGATAAAAATGAACAAGATAGTTTATGCCAGGCATTGTGGCACAAAGCTGTGATCCCAGCTCTTGGGAGGCTTAGTGCAGTAGGTCTGTGAGCTCCAGGCCAGCTTTGACTACACAGTAAGACAATGCCTCTCCCTTCCACACCAAAACAGGGAGCTCTGTTTAAAACAAAGGAAGACGAAAGTAATAGTTCCCTGGGCTTTTAAAGCCTCCATTTGAGTTTAAAAGTGAAGAAGTATAAAGTCTATTAGGTAAAGGTAAAGGATGGTAGATGCTTCAGCATGAAATGCAGGCAAATTCAGAGGGGGAGAGACCTAAGAAAGAATCATAGTGCACATCGAAGACATGGACGCAGGTTTCTCTAAGAGCTTCATTTGAAGCTATAGCCTGTTAGCCACTCAGAAACCTTAATAATGATACAGTAATATTTTTAGTCAGTTGATGACTAACAAAAGTTACATACATTAATACATTAATCTTGGAAGCTTTAGGTTGTCAGTTTCCTTTTAGCTTCATTTTTTTTTTTTTTTCTGGTACTTGGGGGTTGAACCCAGGGCCTCCCACATACTTTGCAAGTGCTCTACCACTGAACTGCATCCCCAGCTCATTTTTTAACTTTTCATCATGAGACACAGTCTTGCTAAGTTATGCAGGCTGCCTCTAGCCTCAAACCTGCAATCCTCCTGCCTCTGTCTCCTGAGTTGCTTGGATGACATGTGTGAGCCACCTCACCTGGCTAGCTTCATAATCTCTTTAATAAAACCTATGGATACCATCTATGACTGTGAATTTCTTTGAACATCTTCCAACAATGACTGGACTATTTTGTGTGAAATCACACTTCTGATTCTGTTATGACATATCCATGAAGTTTCACATCTACAGATAGAATCAACTTTAAAGGGAATATCTGTTGATAACAATGAATGCAAATTTACATGTGACACAAATGAATCGATCATATAATATACAAGTCCTAAGACAATATATTATCTTGAATAGGGCACACTCCAGAAACACTTTGTTAATGGGAAAAAACCTGCTTATACAGAAAAGAATGAGTGAAAAGAGGGCTGAAGATAAACTAGAAATCTTAAGGAATTTCCATTTCTTCTGTAAATAATTGATATCCTCAGAAGTTTAAAAATCTATTACTTAAAAATGCTCTCTGTAAAACTTCTAATGGATTTAAGAGCATCAATCATGCAAAAAGTGGTGATGTTTCCAAGTTATGTTTCCATTACTTAGGTGGTAGTTTCACACCTTCCTTTCACCATGAGGAGACAATCAAGAAAGGCCTGTCTTCATGGTGCATAAGTCTGTTTATATGACTGTTGTAGAACTAAAATCTCACACAAAAGCATTGTTAAGTCATGTGTGAAACTGATCAAATTCTGACAAAGGAAATACAAAACTGGACCCCAAGTTGATAATGTAGAAGGTTAAACTATCACATGATTCCTAAAGAATGCTGATCAATACTGAGAGGAAGACTTTTCTAGTAAATTATCTTCTGGTGCCAACTTTCTTATCTAATATAGTTCTTTAAAATCAAAAGTAAATAGGAAACTCATTTTAAAGCTTATTCCAGAATATACATGTTTTGTGTAAAATATTAAACCCACAAGACTAGTTGACAGTTTGATTTTGTTTTCCTTTTGCAAAGATTTCTTATTCTGTGGTTGAGATATAAATGAGAAGCCAATTCTGTATACCAAATAACTGTGTGGTTTGGCTATATAAATACAACGAACCAACATAATTTATTCTTGCTGCTATAGAATAGCAAGGGTGAGGTATGCCAACAAATACAATATGTAGAAAAAGTTATCCTGACCCTTTTATTGTTGAAATTAAAAAATAAAAGATACTTAAATACAATGGTGAACATATGGGGCAAAACAGAATCATAAAATTTAATGTTGAATTAAGCAGTGAGTTGAACCTTTGGATTTCCAAATTGGCTTTGAACCCAAAACCACTTAAAAATGGGTATGTTCACAGTTAACGGCAATTGGCTTATAGGTGAGAGAATGGTCGAAGTTGTTCCAGTTGAACTTCCAGGGAAATTCTCTCTTCAAGAACATCCTAAAAAACATGTAAAATCCAAGTTACATTTCCAAGTATATAAAAAGGAAGGCACATCTAATCACACCTCTTCAAGAAAACAATTTATATTTTTCAAGAAAATTAAGGGGCAGCTAGTCATATTTTAAAAGTATACTTCACTTTAGAAAGGTAATTTCTTTGTACATTCATAATATGAAAACATGTCCTAGTAATTATCTATCTATCTATCTATCTATCTATCTATCTATCTATCTAATTTATTAATTACTGGGGTGTTGAACCCAGGGTCTTACAAATGCTGGCAAATGCTGTACCACTGAGCTATAACCTCTACCTTGTTTTTATTCTATTTATTATTTTTTAGTACTGGGAGACTTGAACTAGGACCCTCACACATGCCTTAGAGGTGTTCTACCAGTGAGCTGCACTCCTAGGCCTTTTTTTTTTTTTTTTTTTTTTGACACAAGCTCTCAAGACTTCTGGCCTTGAACTTGCAATCTTTCTGCCTCAGCCTCTTGAATCTCTGGGATTACAGGTATGTGCCACAGCACCACGTGCCCTGTTTTTATTTTGAGACAGGGTCTTACTAAGTTGTGCAGCCTGTCCCTGGCCTCTAACTTGCAATCCTCCTACCTCACCCTCAGTTGCTGGGATTAAAGGTGTGTGCCACGGTGCCTATCTGATCCTAGTAATTTAAATCCTTTTCTTACTACATAAATCAGGTTAAAAAATACTTTTGGGCTAATTATTAGAAAAACCAATATTTGCAACAGATGGGTATTAATACATGAATTTTGCATAAAGCCTGTCCCCTAAATTAACAGTAGATGAATTCATTAACATAGATTCTTTCCCTTGGGGATGATATGTGATTATAGCAACTCCTGGATCTCACTTTGAGTTTCAATTCCACAAAATAAATACATAAATAAGACATTTGGCATTCAGAATTTTTAGTCACTGTTGATTTTAGGTAGTATTTTCTGATAACCACAAAATTCTAAGTTATTATTGTCCTTTTATTTTCTTTCTTTCTATCATACTGATAGTATCCTGTTTTAACCAGAACAATCTCTTCCTATTTGGTATCTTACTTCCTATTTTCTGTTCTCAGAGGTCTTAAGAAAAGTGATTTTCAAAATAACTCCAATATAATTGTTTCTGTGGTATTTCCTAGTTCTTCAGAAAAGAACACATTAACAAAATTTTCATCTTTAAAGTATGGGACTAGGCAGGCTAGTCCTTAAATTTCACATTTTTGCCAGGTGCTGTAGAACATGCCTGTGATACTAATACCTCAGGAGGCTGAGGCAGGAGGATCACAAGTTTGAGTCCAGAGGCAACCTGTGCAACTCAGCAAGATTCTGTCTCAAAAATAAAAAATAGGCTGGGCACGGTGGTGCACGCCTGTAATCCCAGTGGCTCAGGAGGCAGAGGCAGAAGGATCGCAAGCTTGAGAACAGAGGCAGTCTACATAACTTAGTGAGACCATGTTTCAAAAAGTAAAAAAAAAATGGGCTGAGGGTGCAACTCAGTGGTCCAGCACTTGCAGAGCACGCAAGCATGAGGCCCTGGGTTCAACCCCCAGTACCACAAAATAAATAAACACAATAAAATAAATAAATAAAATAAAAAATAAGAAGGGGGCTGGAGGTGTGACTTAGTGGTAGAGTGCTTATTAGCATGTATGAAGCCCTGGGTTCAACCCAGTACTGCTAAAAATAATTTACATTCTTCCTTTACACTGGACCAAATTTGTAATCATCTGCCTTCTCCTTTGGTCAAGGAGTTCTACACAAGTATCATTCACAAGAGACATTCATCAAATGCCTAACATATGTTAGGTTTCAGAGATAGAGACAAGAGAGCCATAATTTATCAGAGGATGTTCCAGTTGATACTCAATATCTTAATATTAATGCAACCTTCCTTCTTTTCTCCCAAATGTGTCTTGGTTTGGACAACATATTACATGGTCATCCTAAATAGAAATAATTATGATTTACCCTCAATGAGTTATTATTAGGACAGAGACAAATATGTCATAAACAATTCCAA
This sequence comes from Pedetes capensis, assembly GCA_007922755.1. Classification (NCBI taxonomy): domain Eukaryota; kingdom Metazoa; phylum Chordata; class Mammalia; order Rodentia; family Pedetidae; genus Pedetes; species Pedetes capensis. Next base: position 81,989 of record VMDO01008042.1, on the reverse strand, counting down.
GTTAGTATGATAAATGCTAAATTAACTCTGCCTTTATTTTATACTTCTGTGGACTCTTTTCTCCTCATTTTTGTGCTTTACAAGCTTTTTATTCAAAGAGAGGCTAAAAGGAGCACAGCAGTATCTCCATCAGCGGAAAGATTAGAAATACAAAATTCTCAGGCCATTCCCCCAGACCTACTAAATCAGCATCTGCATTTTTCAATGACCCCATATAATCTATATCTACATTAAAGCTTATGAACCACTGGTATATAAAATATGAGTGCTTAATAATGTGGGTGACATGTAAGTGATCCTGGGTATAATATTTACTCATAAGGATTCGAATAAATCGTTGTTCAGAGTGGGAAAAATAAGCTCATTCTTTTCAACTATTAGATGATAATGGAACACAATGTGTGAGAACACTTTTTATTTAACGTTTGTCTTTTGACATAGCCTTAAGTATGAATTGTGCCTCAACATCAGCTAAACAAAAATCCTTACAACTGGATCAGTATGCAGCTTCATGGTAAACAGAGAAAAGAATGAGGTTGTCCAAGATTTTGCTTTACTTGGTTCTACCATCAACACCTGTGGCAGCAGCAGTCAAGAAATCAAGAGATGCATTGCACTGGGAAAAGCTATTGCAGAAGACCTCTTTAAAGTGCTGAAAAGTAAAGGTGTCACATTGAAGACTAAGGTGTGCCTGATCCCTGCCATGTTATTTTCAGTTGCATCATATGGTTGTGAAAGCTGGATGTTGAATAAGGTAGACAGGAGAGGAACTGATGCTTTTGAATTATGGTGCTGGACACATATATTGAATATACCATGGACTGTAAAAAGAACCAACAGATCTGTCCTACAAGAAGTGCAACCAGAGTGCTCCTTGGAAGGAAGGATGGCTAGTGTCTGATGTATTTTGAATATGTTGTCAGAAGGGACCAATCCCTGGAGAAGGACATCATGTTTGGGAAAGTGGCAGGACAATGAGAAAAAGGAAGACTCTTGATGCATAATGGAAAAAGCCTATGCTGTATTACTCTGTACTCCATCATCATTTACTAATAAAAGAACAACAACAAAAAAAGGAAGACCCTCAACTAGACAGGTTGACACAGTGGCTCCAACAATGGGTTTAAACATAAAAAAGCTCATGTGCACAGAATTGGGAAGTGTTTCATTCTGTTGCACATCAGGTCACTATCAGCTGGACCCAATTCAACAGCACCTAACAATAACATCTCTTTTTTCACATGCAAGATGGTCTAAACTGTCTCCATTCCTTGTCTTCTATAGACTTGTTTAAGTTCATTTAAAACAATCTAAGCTAGCCAGGCGTGATGGTGCCTGCCTGTAATCCCAGCAACTCGGAGTCAGAGGCAGGAGGATTGCAAGTTTGAGACCAGAGGCAGTCTGAGTAATTTAGTGAGACCCTGTCTCAAAAACTAAGAAAACAGGCTGGGGGTGCAGCTCACTGGTACAGCATTTGCAAAGCATGCAAGCACGAGGCCCTGGGTTCAACCTCAGTACTGCAAGGAAAAAAAAAAAAAAAAAGAATCTGAGCTGTCTTTGACACAAGGCTAGACTTGTAACAGTCAAATCATCTAAGAATTACACTGAGTATGGAGAGCCATGGGTGGGCTTTTTGGAGGCACCTGAGGTCGTAATTTCTTCTCTAAATTTCTTTATAAAAGTTAAGAATGTTAAAGGAATAGTGACCGTGTGTGTGTGTGTGTGTGCGCGTGTGAGTGTGTGTGTGTGTAGGATAAAGCAGCCTGCAGCTGTAGCCCTGTGGCATCTGATCCCGTCAGATCTCGGAAGCTAAGCAGAGTCAGGCCTGGTTAGTACTTGTATGAGAGACCATCCCTTGGATGGGAACACCAGGTGCTGTGGGATTGGGAGAAGGACCCAGCAACCTACTCCCAAAAATCAATCCCCACTGAAAACCCTATGAACGGCAGAGAAGCATTGACAATAGTGTTTCCCCTGTTGTATGTAGGGTTGCTGAGTCAGATACCGACTCGACGGCACCTAACAACAACAGGATAAAGCAATATGTGTCAGAATTGGGTTTAAAAAATTCCTTTCAGTACTAAGATTCAACAGCTTATACAACAAATAAGATACTCCTTTCTCTTGCTAGGAGGAAACTTTTATATGAGCCTAGAATCATCAGATCACATCCAACTTCCCGTGAAATGCTGAGATGCTGTGCATCTATGGAACTTCCCAAATAAAGATTCAGAAACCACATTACCTTTAATTGTTGCTGCAATTCACTATTCAATCTGGCCAAAACCGTGTTGGTTTCTTTATTGCGTCTAATTGATGCTTGAATAGCTTTTTTATCTTTCCCAACAGATCTGAGGAGATAAAGGAGCAAAAAACATAACTATCATTTCTTTAGATTCTCTTCATTTTTCTCTGATGTGTTTCTAAGCACAGAAGGGAAAAGGAGTATTCTGCCTTATTTGCACAGCTCAAACTCAGTTTCAAAGGTCAACTGAAAGTATGTACGTCTCAGAAGCCTAAGTTCATTGTTATTGTTACTTATAATTCTGTAAAATCACCTGAGTTTCAAATTAAATAGTCTAGAGTAAGCACCATAGTCTATAGCAGAATTTTTCTTTCTTTTTTTCTTCTTATTTTTTTTTTTAGTGGTACTGGGGATTTGAACCCAGGGTCCTGCACTTACTTTGCAAGAGGCTCTATCACTGGGCTCACCCCCAGCCCATTTTTTATTTTTTATCTTGAGACAGGGTCTTGCTAAATTACACAGGCTGCCTCTGGCCTCGAACTTACAACCTTCTGCTTCTGCCTCCTGAGCTGCTGGGATTACAGGCATGTGCCACAGTGCCTGGCTCAGACTTTTTCTATAGATAGCCAGGTAATAAATATTAGGCTTTGAAGGCTATAGAATTCTAGTTTTTTGTTTCTATTCTCTATAATTTTTTCACAAAAGTATAAAAGCTTAAAAAATAGGCCATGGGCTAAATTTGGCCCTTGGCCTTTACTCTGCCAAACTCTGGTCTAGAACAACCATAAAAAAAACATCAGCTTCACTCTATACTGTCAACTTTAAAAACTACTGCTGCATGGTCTACAATGGGGTGTTAAAATGAAACTGGAAATGAACTTATTAATAACAGGGGTTAAAAATGGGATAGCTAGTCTACCGACCTGGAAATGAGAAAGCTCTTTAAGAATCTCTACTCAACTAAAGAACTTGTCTGACCATTCATTTCTTTCAGTCTTGGGTTTGTTTTGTTTTGTTTTGTAGTCCTGGGGTGCTGAACATAGGGCCTTGAGCATACTTTGCAAATGCTCTAGCACTGAGCTGTACCCCAGCCCATTTTTTATTTTTTGCCTTGAGACAGGGTCTCACTAAGTCATGGAGGTTGCCTCTGTCCTTGAACTTGCAATCCTCCTGCCTCCACCTCCCGAGTCACTGGGATTACAGGTGTGCGCCACTGCGCCCAGCTCCAGTCTCGTGTTCCTAGTAATTAAATGTACTGAGGAATAACTCTGAATACCTGGGAATAGAAGGCTGTGATGCAAGAACAGCAGCTAAGACACCTGTCTTTTGTGTGTGTTCATCGACGTCTGGCCTTAACTCATCTTCTGATTTTAATCTTCTTCGAACAGGTTTAGGTGGTGGAGCAAGAGGTGTTGTGCCTTTGCTCTATAGGACAAGAATTCCATTAATAATGCACATTCTTGAAGTCATTCATGGCTAGTTAGCCTTTTGCCAACACCATTTGCTTTCTTTAAGCTACTTGCTATTAAAAACAAGTTGCTTATCCTACTTTAAAACAACTTATGTATTTGTGGCAACAGTGAACTTAAAGCACAATAGGAAAGAATGCTTCCAATTGACATAACAATCATGAATGTATCTAAAATATAAATATTTTTATAAAAAGAGTAATGTATGCTTTCTTGGGATCCAAATGTGATTCAAGACTATAAAAGTCACAGTTTTAACATAAATATGATACATGTTCAATATATACCTGCTGAGGGGTGGGGTGTGATGGCGCATGCCTATAATCTCAGCACTCGGGAGGCTGAGGCAGGAGGATTGATGTTGAGTTCAAGGCTAGCCTGAACTACAAAGTGGTTTCAGGCCAGCCTGGGCTACAAAGTAAGACCATGCCTCAACAAACATACAAACCAAACAAAAATATATATACATCTGTTTGATAAACAAGTCTCCAGAAACAGGCATGCATTATCACCATCAGAATTCCTACTCAAAAATACTAAAATATATCATCTTAATGAATAATTTATTGCAAAGATATGGAAAGCTAGGCAATTCCTAAATACCACTAATGCACAGTAAGTATAATTCTTGAAAATGAGTGCATACTTTGATGGAGATTGTGAATCTGCCCCCAATAGAAACAAATACAGTAGAGTATTTCAGTATTTACCATAACCTGATTTCATCTGTACATAAATAAAATCAAGTGTCAACTGCATCTCTTTAGTTGTTTTTTAAAATTTGTTGCCACATGTTAACATGTTAAAATAAAACTTTTTTTTTTAAACCACAGAACACAGTAAAAATAAGTGTCCAGAAAGCAGAATTTAGGCATTTTCAGAAATACATGCTATTTTAATAATCATTAGACATGTTTGGACAGTTACGGGAAAAAAAGTTACTGCAATGTACTGATACCTGCAATTTGAAATGCATAAAGGAGATAAAAGAAATGACAAGGAATGGAGAGACATGTGATAAAGCAAACACAGTAAAATATTAATAGTATAATCAAGGCAGTGGGTTTATTAACGTGCAATGTAAAATTCCTTTAGCTCTTCTGAATGTTCAAATTTTTTTATAATAAAATGTTAGGAAGCAAATTATCCCTAAAGCAGTTAAAATTAAGAACACAGGGTAAGCTGTGTATGGTGGTGCATGCTCTAGTACTTGGGGATATACCCCACCACCTTAACCTCAGAGGGTTGAACATTTTTTTTTTCTTTCCATTATACTCCATGGATCAAAACTCAAAACTAAAATACAAGAAACTGAACTTGGACTATAAAGTTCTACTTTATATATGAGGTGTGTTCAAAAGATATGGTAAATTCTTAAATTTAAAAAAAGTTATTACAGTAAAAGACACATTGCCATTAATCCCCCTCAAAGTACTCCCCTCTGGCTTCAAACCCACTTATCCCATTGTTCTTGCACTTTACTCTCAGAAGTAGTTGTGGGCCGGGTGCGGTGACACACACCTGTAATCCCAGCGGCTCGGGAGGCGGAGGCAGGAGGATCGCAAGTTGGAGACCAGAGGCAGTCTGCATAACTTAGGGAGACCCTGTCTCAAAAAAAGTTAAAAAAAAAAAAAAAAAAAAGGCTGGGGGTGCAGCTCAGTGGTCCAGCACTTGCAAAACATGCAAGCGCAAGGCCCTGGGTTAAACCCCCAGTACTGAAAAAAAAAAAAAAAAGTAGTAGTTCTGGGAGTCCTCTTTCCTGAATGTCTTTAGTTGTACCGTCATGGCTGCCTCGATGTCCTGAATCAATTTAAAACATTTACTTTTTATGGTCACTTCAACTTTGGGAAAGAGCCAGAGGTTCCCAGTGTCAGATGTGGTGAATAAGGTGAATGAGAACACATCATAATGTTTTTATCTGACTGAACTTGCCACACCAGAAGTGATGTGTGACATGGAGCACTGTCATAATGAAGGATGAAACTAAAGACATTCACAAAAATGGACTTCCAGAATTGCTTCAGAAAGTGGCAAGCATGATGGGATAAGTGTGTTGGAAGCTAGGTGGAGTATTTTTAAGGGTATTAATGGCCATGTGCCTTTTACAGTAAACCTTTTTCTTCTTATGGCAACCCTGCAGGGGTTGAACCCAGGCCTTCATGTATACTTAACAAGTAATCTAAATTGAGCTGCAACCCCTGCCTGCTTTTTACTTATTTTTAATTTTAAGGTGGGGTCTTGTTAAGTTATGCAGGCTGCCTCTAGCCCTGAACTTGAGATCTTCCTTCATCTGATTCCCAAGTTGCTGGGATTAAAGGTGTGTACCACCATGCCTGGCTGTAATACATTTTTTTATTTAAACATTCACTGTGTTTTTTGATCACACAGAGTACCTTGGAAGAATGCAGTAACTACAAAAAATTTGAGACCCTGTGGCACAACTATAATAGAATATCATCTTTATCAAGCAGGTAGACCTTGTTCTGAGACATTCTGAACATACACAGTTAAATGTAATATATAGATGACTGCTACTAGACCTTTTTTTTTTTTTTTGAGATGGAGTCTCACTATGTAGCCCAGCCTGGCCTAGAACTTACTATGTAGCCCAGGGTCGCTTCAAACTCATGATCCTCCTGCCTCAACCTCCTGAATGTTGGAATTACTGGCATATTCCACTATTCTTGGCTTAGTTGATTTTAGTTTTAAAAATTACCTCATATAATTATTTATATGTATGAAATCATCTGTACTATAAAAATTTTTTTGCATACCATGTTGGCAGGAGCACTAGCAGCTGTCTTTTCTTCAATTTTACTATCTGTTTTGGCAACTCGGAGAGAACTTGTAGGATCAGAAGCTTTTTCAACCTAGAGATGAAAATATCACTATTAACTACATATAAGTAATTTATAGTTATGCATAAATATAAAGTATGTAACAAATGAGAGTAAAATATTAAGAAAATATTCATTCAGAGCAGAATTCTGCAATCAGTATGAAAAAAATCTTATTAAATGATTTTCTCTAATATGGAAGGGAAGAGAAGGGTAAAGGTCACAGATCCGTGTGAGAGAGGGGGAGGAAAAACGCAGCACTGCACCAAACCTCCAGGTGGTTGCCTTGAGGTTCTTATGATTGGGGAGGTGATGTATTCACCCAGAGGTGTGCATACCAGGACCCTGGGCATACCTGCACTTGCCCTAAAACCCTCCCCTGGCTTCCTAGATGCAGTCCACTCCCCTAACAGGCCAGGCAAAAAGTCAGAGGTCTGAAGAAGTGACCAGTAGGAAATTTCCCATGGATCAAATCTATATAAAACTTTTATCTAAGTTATCCCAGTCAAATAAAAAGGGAGTTTTGGACCTATGCGACAGGCTAAACATGGGTTGAAACAATCAAAACAGAGATCTCAGAATTCCTCTGGTCCTTCCAAATCCAGGTTTATGCTCTGTGATTTAGGTCAGAGATTCCTAGAGATGCTGCCACTCGATTCCTTGCTACTAGAACTACAGTCTGCTGGAATGCTGTCTGTAAAGACTAAATTTCAGTACTAGGGAGTCTGTAAGGTTGCCTAACTAACTTGATTTGTCCAAACTTAGTGTAGTGACGGTAACCATAGCCTTTTAGCCTATGGAAATCCTCACCAAATCACACAGTCAAATGCTTATTAGCATTAACTCCCCAGAGCTTTTTAGCCAGGAGCAGGTAGTTGCATGTGTGTCTTTCACATCACACCTACTGCTAAGTCAGATTCTGACTCTTAATAAGCATTATACTGCGACCAGCAGGTGTTGGAGGCCAATAAAAAAGCCAAGAGGCTCTGACCCAGAAAATTCAAATCCTCCAAAAGAGGCAGCAGCAGATACCTTACTCACTGATATCCCCTCTAATTTAATTTGGCTTTTTGGGAGTTCCTGTTTATAGACAGGCTTTAGGAGCATGATAGGGGAAGAGAATGTCAGAAATTAGCTAAGCTCTTGAAAACTGAAGGGGAAGACCTCTGGATGTTTTTCAGGTTCACCATCTTGTTCTTCAGTTACATTTGATGCAGCAAATACTTCAAACTGGCTGAAATCTGCAAAATTTGGTTGTTCTGGTATCTGCTGAGGTGAGGTACTAGTGTGAGTTATTAGGCCATCAGTATCCACTGGGCGATGCACAGTGGGACCAGGAGCCTGCATAACAGGATAGAACAGAGGAATAAACATTTTTTTTGGCATTACTGGTGTCAGACAGTAGCCTTCTTTGTCTTTGAAAATACATTATAATAAAGTATATTACTAATACATTCACACATGGTCATCCTGGTTGTATTGAACTTGTTTTTCCCTGAAGAATATTCCAGACTACTGCGTACCCAAGACCTCTGTGGATGCCATTCCTTCTCTTTGGAATCCTATCTCCTTAATAAGTACCACTTTTATCTTTCAAGTCTCTGCTCAAGTCCTACTTCCTTCATTTTATTTTACTTATATCTTCTCAATGTGATCCTTGATTTTACTAGCCTCTGAGGCTATCCTAAAGCATTCTATAAATACATCTAATACAGTACTTCAGTTCTGACCGGAAAGAGATGCAGAGGTCACCTAACACTTCCTTCATGGATGTAGTAACATATATAGAGATACAGTGAGGCACTGCTAGACTCAGGACATCAAGGGACATCTCCTATCACCTACTACATTATTCTTTCCAATAGACCCTCCTTTATCAAGACATTATCACTTACCTCACTTAAGATTTTTTCAAAAAATAACTCAGGTTATTTAAATCCTTATCTTCCAAAATAAGATTTAGCTTTATTGAATTAAGTGCTTAATAATCATAAAGACATTCCTCATATTCGAAGTAATTGTTAAACAGAATTTGATACCTAATAGATATAGTAATGAGAATTACCTGTGAGGGCTGAGGTCTTGGAGGCACTGCAGGAGGATGGGCAACAACTCCAGCTTGTTGTTGTCCTGTGTGAGTAGAAGATTTCTTGAGTAACTACATGATCACTTTGCTAATAGAGGAAAAGGGCAAATGAAAATAACCACATAATAAACATTTCTAAGAATATTTGGTGAGTATTAAAAGGCAGACACTATCTTGTAAAATGTTCTACATGTGGCCTAATGGCCAAATCTCATGGCCTTTTCTCAGACCTCCTTTCTTCTGTTACCTGAAAGACCCTGGACAAACTCCTCCCTGTTTCCATAAAAGTATCCATTGTTTGTGTTTTCCCCTGTATTTCTGATCACTCTTTAGCTATCATATATAAAGACTTCCAGATTTTTCCTTATACTTAACACTTTATCATTTCTACATAAATAATTCTCAAATAATACATCAGTCTTTCTTGGCTCAAAGGTTCAATGGTCTCAATTATTTCTTTACACTTTTCCTCACTATTCCACATTCATAATGAATAAAACATAATATTATTACCCTCTACACTAACTTTTCTATTTCAATCAATATAGTAACAATAGAGCCAGCGGTGGTTGTTTTCATTAGGTGCTGTTGAGTTGGGTCTGACTCACAGTGAGCCTATGTACGACAGAAGAAAACACTACCTGATACTGTGCCATGCCTGGCACAATTGTCAGTGCTTCTCTGCTATTCACAGAGTTTTTGATGGCTGACTGTTTTGAGAGTGGACTGCCAGATCCTTCTCCCAAGCCTACAGCACCTGGTGTTCCCAGGTGGTCTCCCACCCAAGTACTAACCAGGCCTGACCCTACTTATCTTCTGAGATCTGATGAGATCAGATGCCAGGGTAATATGGGTGTAGACCAGCCAGTGGTATCAACACTGAAATCTTCAAATCATGCCTCTTCTCTCTCCATCAGCCAATTAAGACCTATCAGTTTATCCCTCTTGATATCACCACATCTTCTGTTTAAATGTTCTGTGGCATCTCAGGACCCCACCCTTATTATTTGTGTACTTGAACACACACACAAAATTTTAGGTAGTCATTATAAGAAAACATTCCCTCTCATTTTATGTCTTTACTCCACCTTTTACTTCAAATAAATATAAAAATTAAGACACATTAAGAGAAATTAAAAGAAAATGTCATGTCTTGGATTAACTTTAAATGATAATGTATATTATGGTTCTCTAGCCCCTACCTGTGGTGACTGCAAAGGTCCGATTCATATCTAAGGATGAGGATCTAGAATGAGAGGGCTGTGGCCTCGGAGGGGGAGGTGGTGGTGCAGTGTTATCAGGCGACGTTCCTGAATGAGACCTGCAAAATTCACCCTGTCACATTTGTTCACGCTACTGATATTGGATCTTTTTTCTTTTTAAGCATTCAAACTTAGCTAAACAGCAAATGACCTTATTGGCATAACATTTTTTTCAAGGAGAACTCGTAAAAGTATTACAATAAATAGAGAGAGCACTGTCTATGCTGTGTCTGAAACAACTGGTTACTTAATATGGTAAATAACTTTATAAAGTTATAAACAAAATTTCAAAAATTTTGAAAAGGAAGTTACTTATCAGTATGATTTCAAGATTAACTACAATCCTAGTGAAATGCTTTCCATTCAAAGGTAATACTAGTATGAAAAAACATTTTCAAAAAGAGAAACTCTAATTTCAAATATGCTTTTTAACTCACCAAAGTTTGGAACTTCAGGTAGAATCTAGCTAAACTATCTGAAGTACTCATTTTGTGTGCCACCAAAGGCCATCCCATTTTGTTGTTGTTGTTAGGTGCCATGGAGTCAGTATCCCACTCATAGCAACAGGCAAAACACCATTGTCAGTGCTTCTCTATTATTCATAGGGTTTTCAATGGTGGATTGATTTTTGGGAGTGGGTTGCTAGGTCCTTCTCCCAAGCCTACAGTATCTGGTGTTCCCAGGTGGTCTTCCATCCAAGTACTAACCAGGCCCGACCCTGCTTAGCTTCTGTGATCTGACAGGATCAGATGCTACAGTGCTATGGCTGCAGGTTTTAGAGGTGACTATATTCTTGTCTTGCCCTAGAGACTCCCTTCTCTGCTACCAAAGTCTCCCACATTTGATGAAAAGAATGAAATCCAAGATGACCAAGAACCTTAAGAAATATAGTTATGTAAAGAATCAGAAAAGAAGCAAAAGTAGGCTTCTGACTCTTAAGTTCTTTGGAAATTCTGTAGTCTCTCACAACAGTAGTCTCTCTCTATATCTTCCAGGCATGTGGTAAAAGGATACTCAACCATGTACAAAAAGGTGGAGAGAGCAAGATGCTTCTGTCATGCATACAGTTTTTGTTGTTCTTAGGAGTTGTTTAGTGAGATATAACTCATAGCGAGCCTATGTATAACAGAACAAAACACTACACAACCAAATGTGCTATGTACACGATCTTTTTATGTTTGAGCCCATGGTTATAGCCACGATTTCTTCTCATTTTGAGACATGTCACATTAGCAAATAGAGGTCACCGGAGCTTTACTCCATTCCCATCACTAAGGTCGACTCTAATTTGAAGAGGCAATTCTTCCCCAGTTTCTTGAATGCCTTCTACCCTGGGGGTGGGGGGCTCATCTTCTTGGGTATGTATGTATGTATGTATGTATGTATTGGTACTGGGGGTTGAACCCAGGGCCTCACGTCTGCATGCTTTCCATTTCCAAGTGCTGCTGGACCACTGAGCTGTGTCCCTAGCCCCCCCTTTTTTTTTTTACTTTTTGAGACAGGGTCTTGCTAAATTACGCAGACTGCCTCTGGTCTCGAACTTGCAATCCTCCCGCCTCCGCCTTCTGAGCCTCTGGGATTACAGGCGTGGGCCACCACGCTTGGTAGCACTGTATTTGACAGTGGTTCTCTGCCATTCATAGGGTTCTCAGTTACTTCTGGAGTGGACTGCTCATCCTTCTTCCTAGTCTGTCTTAATCTGGAAGCTCAGCTGAAACCTGTCTACTACAGGTGACCCTTTGGGTATCTGAAATATTGGTGGCATAGCTTTCAGCATCACAGCAACATGCAAGCTGCCACAGCACAAGAAGCTGACAGACATGAGGTGGGCACACCACTTTTAGTGGGTGGTAGAGCTCTTGCCAACAAATTTTTTGCTATCCTTTGTCCTATCCCATAAGATTACATATAACTCAGAACTTCAGGGTGGGTAGGTAGCCCATCCTTGGGGGGCGCTTCTGGATTGTGTTTTAAGATACAGAATTCTTGTGTACTTGCCACAAGGTTATACATTTATTATGCAGAGCTGCTCATTGCTCTCACTGTTCAGCCCCAAAAACGACTGTGTTAAACTTCTATTGCCAAAACATCATCAGCTTTTTAGACCTTCCACAAAATACATGGGGGGGAAAAAAATCAAGGGTTCCTTTTTTTCTATTCAATTTAGAAAGAACCAAAACTAGTCTTTTACATAAACCAAACAACAGGTAACAGCCTTCAGAGAACAAAATAATTAGTGCTTGGTTTGAAATTATTTTAAATATTAAAGTGCATCAAGATGTTTTAACACACTTTTCATCAACAGAAATACTGACCTTTGACGAGTTACATTGCTCCCGATCTGTTCTGGGTCAGAAGTAAAAGAGTCTGAACTACTGTAACCATCTGCTGATAAATGGGATATGTCCTATTTAATAATAATCATCTCTTTACTTTTTGCTCTATCTACCCCAAACAAATATAAGTGATATATTGTTTCAGATAGAAGATATTCAATGTTTGTTAACAGGCTAACAGTTCATCCCAGTGTTACTGTAAAATATTAAATATCAGTCAAATAAATCATGCACACTTATAAAGTAGACAGAACAAGTTAAAATCAGAAAAAAAAATTCAACGATACAGAAATATTCAAAGTAAGTCACAAGATCGTACATACATTATAATTTCATATTATATAAAAATGTAACTACACGTTGAGTATTCTTTATATGAAATGCTTGGGGCCAGAAATGTTTGGGGTTTCCTTATTTTCAGATTAAAAAATTTCATATACATGGTATCTCAGGGACAGGACCCAAATCTGAACACAAAATTCACTTAGGTTTCATATATACCTTATATGCATACTCTGAAGGTAATTTAATAGAATATTTTTAGTGTGCCTGTGGTCTGACTGTGATCATTCATAAAGTCAGGTGGGAAATTTTCCACTTGTGGCATCATTTTGGCTTTCTAAAAGTTTGGGGTTCTGAAGCATTTCAGAATTTGGATTTTTAAACTAGGGTTGCTTGACTTGTATTATAAATGTACAGAATGAGGATTAAAGTTGTCAATAAATTTCTTAACCATGGCCATCTACAGAATACTGAGAACATGAATAATTATTTTCTTATTGTTGTTAGGTGCTATAAAGTTGAGTCTGACTCATAGTGACCCTATGTACAACAGATGAAATGCTTGTGGTTCTCTGCTATTCACAGGGTTTCCAATGGCTGATGGTTTTGGGAGTAGGCTGCCAGGTCCACCTCCCAAGCCTACAGCACTTTGTGTTCCCAGGTGCTCTCCTAATCAAGGACTAACCAAGCTCAACCCTGCTTAGCTTCTGAAATCTGATGAGATCAGATGCTAGGGTGATATAGCTGTGGACTATTTTCTTGTTATTATTTATTAAATTTCCATAGTAAGTGTGAACCATTTTACAAAAAAAAAGTCACTTTTAAAGAAAAATTAGGAATATTTTAAGTAAAGAAAACTAATTTTCAAGTTATTAGTGTGAAAAATAAAAATGTGACACGGAATATAATAATGATTAGACAATAATAAAATTGGGTCCCTGATTTTCTTCCACAGCTTCAATTTCCTCAAAGCCTTAGGAAACGGAAGAGAATCCCAGAAGTTAACTAATGGTGTGATAGAAAAAAAAAAAAAAAAAAAAGACTTTAAATAGAGACCCTAGGGACAATGTGAAGGGACACTGTACACACTTTTAAGAGTTATTGACAGAACTGATTATTTGATTCAATTTCATTTCAAAACTTAGCCCTTTCCCTATTTTTGTGAAATCGTAAAATGAGTTGGTAAAGGAATGATGCTTTAATGAAGATACTTCCACTTGGATATTTTAGTAGGCATCTCAAACTTTAGAGGGCCAAGACTAAACTCTTTCTTATTCTTTCCCCATAAACCTGCTATTATCACAGCCTTTTCTCCCTTCCAGGTTGCAGAGTCCACAACCCCTGGAATAACCCCTGACTCCTCTTCTCACATCTTACACCACCCAGTTAAGCAAACTCTGTGGTCCTTTCCTGCGAAATGTATGAAATACAGCCCCATATTTGACCATTTCTCAGCACCTCCCCTGCTCCCACTCTAGAGCAAGCCATCATCTTCATTTGCCTGGATTATTTTAACTGTTTCCTAAATGGTCTCTCCTTGTTTCAGTGCTTGCCTTCACTCCGATTGTTATCATTAGAATAGCTAGAGTAACCCTGTTAGAAAGAAAGGTCAGATGTCATTCCTTCCTCCATTTAAGACTTTCTAATGGCTTTTCATCTCACTCAGTAAAAGTTAAAGTGTTACACTGCTCTGTGCTACTATTCTATTACTATCTCTGCTTCCTAAACTTGCTGATCCTATTCCAGGGGTCTGCTTACTCCTCCAATAGAAGCAAGTTTCTTGTCTTAGGGCTTTATATTTGCTGTTACCTTTGCCTTATTCATTCTTCCCTCAAGATTCACGCAGCTGAATCCCTAAACTCCTTTAAATTTTAGCTTAAATACCATCTTTTAGTAAGATCTTCTTTGATCACCATATTTAAAATGGCACTCCTCTTCTTTCCTGCTTTATTTTTACCCATGGAATCAATTATCTTTTAACATTAGTTGATTTTTTTTTTCTCCTCTCCTTTTTGTCTTATTTTCCTTCTACAATGTAAACTTTATATGAGCAAAGTTGTTGTTGTTGTTTTTTGGTTTTCTTTACTGTTAAACTGCTAAATCCCCACTGCCTAGAATATAAGCTGACGTGTAGCAGCCAGTTAATATTGGCTGAATGAATATTGCCAATGTTTTGTGAGAAAGAAGGGAAAGGAAGGAAAAAGGAAGAAAGGAAGAAAGGAAGATAGGTAGGAAGGGAGGGAGGGAAGGAGGGAGGGAGGAAGGAAGGGAGGAAGGGAGGGAGGGAGGGAGGGAGAGAGGGAGGGAAGGAAGAAGGGAGGGAGAAGAGTTCATGAAGAAAAGCCAATACACCAAACTGGGAGTGATAGAAACAGGTGGCCTATCCTGAAGTAGGAAGCAATGATGGGTGGCTATTTATTCATATACGGGCTATGATGTTTAAAAGCGTTGACTATCCTCTACTTTATTCAGTGAAAATAGTACTAAATGGTTGTACATGTGAATTGTCAGACTCTAAATTCACACTTAATTACTTCAAGTGGAAGATGTGACACTATCTTTCACTTACCTACAGTATTTCCAGAAGGAAATTTCACTGAAGAATTTATTTTGTTTTCTTCTGAAAGGTCAGGTGGTTTCACAAGTAATGGGCTAGTGGGGTTAGTATGATCTAGTAGAGAATTAACAGGTAAAAATAGAAGAGATAGGTATTTAGATTGATAAATTTATAAAAGCTCAGAGTACAAGCTATGAATGCATCTAGATATTCCTAAATAATGGTAGGCAAATCCAGGAAATACAAGACAACACAATATTTTTAATAAAAACAAATATAGACTTATTCATCTGGAATTTTATTATCTGTTATAATAGAAGGTAATTTATAATAAAAAATTTATTTGCATTTTCACTTTTGTTAATTTTATCCTATAGCACAAGTATACAAACCACCACATACCTGGGATATAAAAATAACTTATGATGCTGACTTACACAGAAAATAAATTTACCTTTGAGAGACCTTAACTGAAACAGTCTAAAATTAGAGGAAATGGCCAGGAGCACTGGTGCATGCCTGTAATCCCAGCCACACAGGAGGTGGAGGCAGCCTGTATAACTTATTGAGACCATGGTTCAAAATTTTAAAAAAGTGAAAAATAAGCTGGCGGGGGGGCAGTACAGCTCGGTGTAGTGTGCTTGCAAAGCATGCATGAGGCTCTAGGTTCAACCATCTAGTACAATACCACCAAAATAAATAAATAAGTAAATAAATAAATAATGAATAAACTAGGGGAAGTATCTAGAGTTTAAGAAAAACACAAAATTTATACAAAAGCCAAAATTAACTTCTTTTTCTTTACTTTTTTTTCCCCTCCTTTTTATTTGTGGGGTTGGAGATTGAACCTAGGGCCTTGCACATGCTAAGCAAGTGCTCTAGCACTGAGATATATCCTCAGCCCCTTTTTATTTATTTTTTATTTTAAGACAGGGTCTTGCTAAGTTGTCCAGGCTGCCTCTGACCTCGAACTCACCATCCTCCTGCCTCCTGAATCACTGGGATAACAGGTGTGAGACACAATATATACCTCTTTAGTTAAAGACTAAATATATGTTAAATATAAATTCACAATTTTTGCAACCACAAAAACCTACAGAATATTAGAAATGTTACAAACTCAAGTGCCCTTATTTTAAAACTTTATCATTTTAAATTAATAATTTCTCCTTAAAAACTACAGTATAAACCAAACATGTATATATACACAATTGTAGAAAGCACCAGGTTAAAAAATAAGCAACTACACTACTAAAAAAATCTCAAATATAAGCAACTATGAAAGAAATTTGAACGTTCACAGAATAACTGCTTATTTATTTTAGTTGGAAGCTAAACTAAAATACAGCCCAACAAGCTTCCTTACCACTGCCAGTTCTTTTAAGTTCCATTTCCTGCATGTGGATTTTGCTTGGAGTCATACGAATGGGAACTGGATGAACAATTGCAGTATCCTAAAGACAAACAGGAGTAAATACAGAGTTTGTATTAAAAATGCCAAGCTAATATAATAAAATTACCAAAATTAACAACACTGTGAAAATTGGTAGGTAGATTTTCTCACTCATGCTAGAACAAACAAAAAAATTAAAATTTTAAATTTGCTGCCCTTGTGGCAAAATCAAGATGTACATGTATGGACAGATATACTCACAAAAAACATTTGCAATTAGAAAGATCATTGGTGGGGAGGGAGAGGATGTGGAAAGAGGGTCATGGGAGGGAAAGGGGAAAGTAAACATGAGCAATGCATGTACAGATATGTCATAATGAGACCCATTAAGTTGTACATTAAAAATTACTAATAAAAAAGTTATATGCTGACATGGAATGAGTAAAAAAAAATTTTAATTAAAAGCTCTAGAATTTTATTAAAAAATCAAGTTCACTATACATGCCAAATAAGCTGATTTCATAAAGTATATTTTAAATTGAGTGATTAAAGATTTGCATGAAAAATGCTCTTATAAAAACAGTTTAAGAGAGTATTCAAAAGCAAAGTGTGAAATGATCTGGTGAAATTATACAAATGTTAACATTTGAGGTAAAGTCAACTATTTCATGAAGAGACTAAGTAACATACTGAAAATTTATTTTCACTGATCTAGTCAAGAAAATTTGATGCTTTTTTCATCTATAAAGCAAGGATAATTAGATGCTTGTTTTATTTTAATAGCAGACACAATATATACTTTCTATACATTTATAGTTCAAAATGCTTAAATGTGATCATTTCAAAATTTAGCATAAAACTTCCTCAAAAGAGCCCACTATTTCAGAAGGAGGAAGATTCTCACTTTAACATGCTAATATTTTTCTTATACCAATTCCATGACTATAATATATCAGATATTTCTAAATTTCCCGAGAGGTCATTTTAGTTAGAGGAGTAAAGGAGTTGGTAATACTGACTTTTGAAAAGAACAAAAGAGCAAAACAAAGAAGAAAAGGAAAAAGAGAGGTATTCCTGGGATGGGGAGGCCTGACTCTGGAGGCTCAGACTCCAGGGAGAGGACCCAGAACCAGACTGAATGCCTAGCTTCACAGCAGCAGACCAGCTGAAAACCAAAGCTAAGAGGTCTTGATTCTTCCTATGAGGAATCGGTTCATACTTTGTATGTGCTGCAGTTAAAAACTGAACTTTAGATCCTTAAATTTCATGCATCCAGTAATGAGTCAAGTTTACAATTTAGTACAGAGGATAATGACTTTCAGTTTACAGTGGACACGGTTTTGGTGATAATACTGAATTAACACCAGGACCATGCAAAGCAAAGTTATGTTTCTGCATATGCTCTCTTACTTGACAGGCCTCCTTGGCTTACTTTCATCAACTCTAAATTCAAACAATTACAACAAATTCTTTACAGCTACTATCTTGACAAAGTCATTCAGAGTAATTTCCTGTCCCTACAACAGTAAGAATCTGAACAGGGTTCATGTATTTAACCAATAAACCTGAACTAACATTTCCCCTACAACTGTAAAATTACAGTTATAAAAATTGGTATTATTGATGGATGAAAGTTTAGATTTCTCACATAAAGAGTGACTCTCAAGAAAATATTTATAATAAGATACTTAAGATATTATGTTATACTTATGGCTATAAACACATGGCTTTATGAATGACATTCTACTTTCTCAATTTACTTTTTAAAAGCATTGTCATCCTTTTAATCTTTGCTTATCTGGTGGGTGTTAGTTTTGCATGGTAGTTGTAGTCTCCGCTGATAATTTTGAGTGTTTTTTTTTGTATATTTCTTTCTTGTATGTGTTATTTTATTATGTTCTTGATATACATAATTAAATAATTCCAATTTAGTCCAACTAACCAGTTTTTTAATAGTTCATGTTTGTAGTACTCTTTAAAAACACATATCCCCCTGTTCTAAACTCTTATAGATATTCTCACAGAACTTCTTAAAACTTTATTATCTTGCTCCTTACCTTTTACTACTTTATCTGATGGAAATTGGTTTTTGTTTGTTTTAAAATATGATGTTAGGGAAGCAACTAAATTCAGTTTTGCTTATTCCTCACAAATGTTCTTGAAAAGAGTTCACAGACAGCAGTCTTGGGTACAAATTTCCTATATGTCCATTAGATAAAATTTGTTAATTTGAATAATTTTAATCATTTATAAATTTACAGATTAGTTGGCTGATTAATAATATTAATTGCTAAAATCGGTTACCTGACCTTCTCTAAAGGTGATTTTCTCATTTTATACATTGGTTGCTTTTTGCTTTATATATTTTTAATATTATTATTATTACAATGTTAACTTTGTTGTGTCTTTCAATTCAATGTAATTTTTCATTCAAATGTACTTGCTACATAAAGCACCATCTCTATTTACATTTTAATAGTAGAAATACTATTATAAGAATTATAATTTACCATTATAAGTTAAAAGGAAAAAGAAATGATAGCTTATGAGAAAATAAATTCTTATTCCAAACTTAAACTAGATTTTAAAAAATAAGCAAGACAAACAACATTTATATATTATCTTTGTGTGTGTAAAATCAGATTTATAAAGCTTAAAGGAGTTGGAAATATTAACTAGCATTTTCATATTTTTGCAGAAAAAAGGGAAACCACAAAATGACTCCAGGAAAATCAGGAACTTCCTAAAACTTTATTCTCCAAATAATTTGCTTAGGTTTTCTGTACCAATAAATTAATTTTCTATAGCACATAGTAGTCACACAACTATTGGCTGGCATTGGCTTGCAATGGCTTAGTACAGTGGATCCTAATGCCAGAAAAACATGATGATACCTTGATGAGCTTCATAGAGATGATTTGTCTAACAGACCAACGTATCAGAAGCTGCATTTGAGACTTGTGTGCAGGGTAGGGAGCTTTCACTTTAAGCATTTCTACATATACATGAAGAACCATCAATGTCTAAACCTTTAAGACCTGAGCTGCCACAAGATGCCAAAGTAACACTTTCTGTGTTCAAGCTAGTGTTCTTAAATTAGAAAAACCAAACCAAACCACAATAACAGCATCGTTTAAAAAAAAAAAAGCATAGTGGCTGGCAGGCTCTGTGCACTTTCTGCTACCTATTCTATCTATCTATCTGTCGGTCGGTCTGTCTATCTATGTGATGATCTATGTATGTATGTATGTATGTATGTGATGATCTATCTATCTATCTATCTATCTATCTATCTATCTATCTATCTATCTATCTATGTGGTGCTGGGGATTGAACCTGGGGCCTTGCACATGTTAGGCAACCACTCTACCACTGACTTACATTCCCAGCCCCTCTTCTACTTATTCCAATCACCCAAAGCTGTTAGGAATTCCATTCCTAATGCCTCATGGCACATTTGCATTGTGTATCTGGGTACCTGATTTTATACAATTCAGCACTTTATTGGATCCTGCCTCATATTAAACTCATATATCTACATTTCCTACATGCTTTAAGTCCCATTACTCCTATCTGTCTGAATCCAGGCCTGCCCACTTTCCATTCCTATGTCAGGGCCTTATATCTTCAATCCCTCTTCTTCCAGTCAATTTTTCACAGTGTTGCCTGAGTGATCTTCCCAGTTTTTTGCCCATCTTATCCTGGCACTCCTTTAAAAAGTTAAATTCAGCTCCTTACTCTAGCATACTAAGATCTTCTTAATCTGGCCTCAACAACATTCTTTAGTCCCCAGCATTCCCCCATATATATGTGTACTCTGTATTATATCTACCTGAACTGATCCTGCTCATGATATTCTTCTTGGAAGGCCCTTGTACATTTTTGCCAATTCCTACATTCATTTACGACTCAGTATACAGATAAAACCTCTTTTATGAAAAATTTCCCAAATACTCTAAGCTTGAGTTAGTTAGCCATCCCTTTCTCTGCCTACAGCTTAGTTCAGCTATATACCACAATTATTAAAATTAGCTATTACAACAATCAACTTATAAACTATGGCCTATTTAAGACCAAAATCTTGTTTTTGATATCTTTGTATTCCTAGAAAATATCGCTGGCACCTAGAAGGGGTACCCACCAAATCAAGAGAGTTGGCTGGTCATAACAGTGAGCAAACCAACTCTTTTCATATGTGGAATTGCTGGGAAGTACTATAGCACTTAAGACCACACATAAATCATAGCAACACCTACTGCATTACATTTCTCATTAGTGTAGAATTTCCCTGATGTTCAGATTCACATATATATTATAGTAGAAGTAAATTCTACCTAAAGCTATTAACTGTTTGATAACCAGTTTGAGAAAAGAAATGAAGATTCTGTAAATAAGATCAACAGAATCTCATCAGAACTCTAAGAGCTATCCTCATGCACGTGAGGTCACTGCACTATGTAATGGTGTCTCTTAAGTTCTAACAGATCATTTGGAAGCTTTTCACAGACTTTTACTTTACTGGAATGACTAATTATCAAAATTTAGTTTTTAAAAATGTTCCATTAAGTATTTACAATACTGCAGGATATGTTAAGGCTATATGAGAACTATAGTGGTTTTCTCCCTTCTAGGTGATTCCCTTCTAACCCGAATGGGCTTTCTTTACTTACTTATAATCCTAATTTAAATAAACTTTACAAAGGATCATCTAGGATTGTGGCTGTAGGCTGTGGTTTGTGAATAGGCAATATTTCAGGTTAAGTATTAAAGAATTCAGACACCATAGGGCACAATTAGAAGAACGCTACTAATTAAAATTTTAATGTGAGGTTGCAGATTAGAGAACAAAGTTCATAATTAAGTTTGTCACCATAAAAGAAAGGCTAGTTCTATGGATAAGGTTATAAATACTTAAGAATGTAAACTATATTGATAAAATTCAGAAGTCTAAATTCAAGTTCTTTTTCCCCATTCAGTACTGGGATGTTGAACCCAGGGCCTTGCACGTACTTTGCAAGCACTCTACCACTGAGCTGCATCCTCTAACCCCTTTTGTATTTTTTATCTTGAGATAGGGTCTCTCTAAGTTACACAGACTACTTCCAACCTTGAACTTGCAATTCTTCTGAGTCACTGGATCACAGGCGTGCACCACTACACCTGGCTTAATTCCCAGTTTTTCCTAGAACCATTTGTTGAAGAGGCTATCTTTTCTTCAACTTGTTTTTGGCACTTTGGAAAACATCAGGTAGCTGTAGCCACACAGGTTTATTTCTAGATCCTCTATTCTATTCCATTAGTCTACATGTCTGTTTTTGTGCCAGTACCATGCTGTTTTTGTTACTATGGCTCTGTAGTACAATTTGAAATTAGGTATTGTGATAGCTCCTGCATTGTTCTTTCTGTTTAGCATTGCTTTGCTGATTTGGGGTTTTTTGTGCTTCCATTTTATGAATTTTGGGATTGTTTTTTCTATTTCTCTGAAGAATGTCATTGGAATTTTGATAAGGATTACAGTGTGTGTGTGTGTGTGTGTGTGTGTGTGTGTGTGTGTGTGTGTGTACACAAATAAGACATGCAAGCAGAACGGGAACCATTGATGGGGAGGAAGAGGATCAGAGTGAGGTAGGGGAGTGATGAGAGGGTGATATGGGAGGTGAACATGAATATACACAATGATATGTATGTATGGAAATGTCATGATGAAACCCATTAAGCTGTACAGTAACTAAAAATTTACTAATAAAAAAGAAAAGAGTCATAATACTATGAGTGAAGATATGTCTTACAAGGTTAGAGAATAGTTTCTTTTTGCTAACTCAAACTTCCCTTCACATAAAATACTTTCATTAAGTAAATGAAGTTGACTAACTAGAAGGAAAGAATAATACAGAGAAACAAACAAAAACCTTAAAGCTCAAAGAAACATAAAACGTAGTTTATAGAACTTGTTACTTCCCAAAAGATACTATAGCTGCTAATAAGCAGCAAAAATTACAAAAGTTAGTTTTGCATTTCTCTTGCATTTTCAGAGATTAAAATAAAAAATAAGCTGGGTGCAGTGGCTCATGCCTGGAATCTCAGCGACTCAGGAGGCAGAGGCAGGAGGATCGCAAGTTCAAGACCAGAGGCAATCTGTGTAATTTAGTGAGATCCTGTCTTAAAATAAAAAGTAAAAAAAAAAATGGTCTGGGGGTACAGCTCAGTGGCACAGCACTCAGTATGAAAGTGTGAGGGCTTGGGTTCGACCCTCCAGTACCACAATAAATAAAATAAAATTAAAATAAAATAAATACCTTAAATGTAATGAGAAAAAGAGAAGCAAAAAGCACAGGTGATTTACATATATTAACTGGCCCCCAAATACTTAATAAACTCTAAGATAAGCATTTGAAAATGCTCATATATATTTGAATTCAATGACTATAATAGCATCCTCTATATTTCAAAGAGAGAGAAATTCTTTGAAATTATAAAACACACCAAAACCCTATTAAAACTGCTGAAGACATGTTAACTTTAAATTCCACTTCTGCAAAATCCATATTAAATGACAAGACTATTTTTACATTTAATTAATAAATACTGGCTGTCTTTGGTCAGAAACATGTAAAAAGAATGCCCTGTGCCACTTTCTCTACATCTTTATATTCAGCTCACTTTTTAAAAAAAAATCCTACCTTTACATTCTTCTTCCCTTCCTACTTACTCTTTTGCCTTCAGTAAGTACTTATTAGCATGTCTTTCTCTTTAAGAGATTAAAAAAAAGAAAAGAAAAGAAAAAAGAAAAAGCAGAAGAGTGAATTCAGAGAATGATTTACGGCTACGGTTTTACGTTTTCAAATAATTTGAGGAATTGGTAGGGTATACATGAATTTAACTTTATGGAGATAGGATTTATTTTTTAAAAACAGAATATGAACTTTGTAGCATTTTCAAAGCAACACAGTAAATCACAGAAAGACAAGACAGAGGCTTCTTTGCACAAGAGGAATTTCTGAGCAACAGCTCTATATTGTTTTGCTGAACTTGATTCTAACTGAACTTGACATACTAAGTAAAAGCCATATCACTGGGAGTGTTAAAAAGATGGCACTGCATAAATATTTACATACAGAGTACATGTTACATGATATGTAAGCATACGAGTATTTACATAAATGTCACTACACTGAAATAAGCAGCATGTTTAATAAAATATATACTTAATTAGCAAATGATAACATAGTTAACCAAATCAATTGTCACAAAATGCTTTAGACGCATGTACCAGATTTTAAAACATACAGTTTTCTCTCACCAAAATAACTAGAAAATGCAAGGACTGGCAAAAGTGTTCTTTCCACCAATAAGCACACAAAAATTAAAAAGCCTGCCAACATTGCCCTCTAAGCACTACACTGAATCATGCATATCAGATAAAAAACATAACGAATGGAAATTGGGTTAATAAAATTAATTTCAAACAAGCAAGCTAAGTGATTGACTTACAGGATCAGCTGGTGCAATGTTAGAATCAAATTGGGTCAGAGTTTGTGAGCTTGAAGAGCGTTCACTAAATGTCTCCCACTGCTGAACAGACAGAGGAGAGACAAGTCAGCATGATGAGAAAGATGGAGGAGAAGATAACTGGAGAAGATTTAGCAAAGTAATTCAGAGGTTGCACTGTAAGTTGTTTCATAGTTCTAACAAAATTCTGTAGTGTCTAATTTTCTATAAACACTTTATATGTTGGGTCAACTTGTAAGGTGAGTGGCTTCACAATCAAATGTATAGCAGTAATTTATTTCAATCTCTATGGAAGAGGTTCAAAGCCTTAGAAAATTAAAACTTAAGACACCATATGGGAGCAGAGTATAAGTAATATAACTGGCCACCAAACAAAAATGCAAAGGGGTTTGGCTTGACTGGAAGAGTAACTTCAAATCCTTTTAAAATCCAAATGTTAAAAATTTGGTGATACTAATGAACTGAAGTTTTCAAAAAACAAAGCAAGTTGGTACGACTTGCCAGTGCGACCCCTGAAAGATGATTCTATTATGTACATGCACATATTTTATACATATGCATAGATATTTAATAAAATATAATTGAGATAAATGTAAGGAATTCTGGAATTAATATATGTTTGAGCTTATGTCAATCTGTAGCAAGTCAACCCCTGCAATCAGCATTACAAACAGGGCCATGCCAGACCACAAGACAGAACTGACAATCAGGCACTCCCCTCCCCATGCTAGAAAAATCAGAATGCGGCCACAATGAGAGCAAACCAAGCATCTGAATATGTTATACACAGAAATGCATATGAAATACTATTTTTCTAAAAGAGGTACACAGAGAAATATCATACCTCTTAAAATAAGTGGAATAATAAGTCAACATTAATTATAGTAAATTTCATTTTTTAAAGATCTTAATAGTATAAAATTTTTACATTAAAATTGTATTAAAATATCATTTGTATATGATTTGTAAAATTTATCAGCTATCCTCTAAAGAGGGAAAACATCTACGCATACACAATATATGCACACAAATACTTACACACAGACAAAACTACCCCACTGACCAAAACCCTTTTTATAATTCACTTTGAGAAAATATACACTTTTATGCTTCAAAGTTCAGCTTATGACTTAAAATAATGATATTCAATTTGAGAAGACATGTAGAAATTAGGTATTAAATGAGTGCACTGCTGAAAATTATCTACAAAAATGGCTAATACAATCATTCAACAACTCCTCCTATAGGTTTTAATGTGAAAGTTAAAAGAGACATGCTGATACATTCTATGTGTTTTGTGAATAAAAGTCCACAATAATTCACTTTTACCATGGCTAGACACCACTTCAAGGAAATGACTTACCAGGATTTCGTAATTTAGTTAGTTTCTTCTTTAAAAAGTGTTGCAAGGATTCAGAAGGAATTTTTAAAATTTAATTACCTAACTGTGGGAAAAGTTTACATGCAGAAGACTTGCCAGCAAAGCATTTACTTACGTACTTTGTTTGGGTGGCATGAAGTTTAACCTGGTTTTTACTGTATGTAAGCAGCCTGGAGGGTGAGCAGGCTGTCTTACTTCCATAACTTTAGTATAAAATGGTTAAGTATGGCTCTGAAACCAGACTCCTGGAATCGTAGTTGGGCCACGCAAACTTGGGCAAGTTATGTAACCTCTCTGTGCTTTACTTTCATTACCTATAATATGAAATTCATGATAACTACCTCAAAGGAGTGTTGTGAGAACTTAAGGAATCAATATATGTAAGGAGATTTTAAAAACAGAACTGGCATATCAAAGTGCTCAATAATCCAGGTGTTGTGGCTCATGCCTGTAATCGCAGCAGTTTAGGAGGCTGAGGCAGGAGGATGGTGAGTTCCAGCCCAAAGGCAGCTTGCACAACTTAGTGAGACCCTCTTTCAAAATTTAAAGAATAAAAAAATATAAAAGGAGCTGGAGTGAAGCTCAGTAGTGGAGTGTTTGCCTTGCATGCTCAAGGCCCTGGGTTTAAGCCCCAGTACTGGAAAAAAGAAAAAAAAAGAAAACCAGCTCAGAAAGAAAGTGCTCAATAAATTTTAAGATGATTATTAGTGTTATGTGTTTCCCTTGCAAGGCCTTATCCATATCCACAGGTGCTGAATAAATGTGTTGAAAAAATATCAATGCTTTGTGGGAGACAATTTAAATATAATCTAAATTTTATATCCTAAGTAGATATTTCAATAGACTATCATCAAAATGTCTTAAATCAAAGTGTTATCAGCATTTTGATTTTTTACATATAGCAAAAAATTATGATACTTATGACCTCATTACCAAATATTACAAAATAAAACCTGGGAGTTCATTCACTAGGGAGAATGATACTATGGGAACAAGAATTAAAAAGGACTTCTGTCTCCACTGTGTTTTGTTTGTTTGTTTTTGTTTGTTTTTTTGAGGCACAGTGGAACCCAGGGCCTCACATGAGCTCACACACAGGCCACTGAGCCACACCCAGCCCGTTCTATACTTTTTATTTTGAGACAGGGTCTCACCAAATTATGCAGGCTGCCTCTGGCCTTGAACTTGTGATCCTCCTGCCTCTACCTCTTGGGTTGCTAGGATAACAGGCTTGAGCACCCGGTACCCAGCTACCTCTAATCTTTAATGATCACACACAATTTCATTCACAACGAACATGGGCTTTAGAAGTGAGATGCTTTAGAAAGTTTTGCTTTTATTCACAAACTGGTAACAATGAACTAACACCACCATTTTTCCCCTGACAATTAAAAAAAAAAAAAAAAAAAAAAAAAAAAAAAAAAAAAAAAAAAAAAAAAAAAAAAAAAAAAAAAAAAAAAAAAAAAAAAAAAAAAAAAAAAAAAAAAAAAAAACAGAAATGTAAGTACAGCAAAAATAGTGGTTTCAAAAACACTGACCCTACTCTCCAAAAGCCCTTTCAACTAGTAAAATTCTTCCAAGGCTTACTCTCTCCCTCTATGAAAACATGTATCTTAACAGGTTTATATCAGAGGTAGGATTGACTACATAATGTTCTAGTGCTTCAGATACAGGTATTTTGGATGTGATTAGGTCTTTATAAAGCAGCCACAATAGTGTAAAACTGCTGTTTACATCTGTTTTCCAACTGCCCAGCTTAACCAGCATGTCTTTAGTACTTTGCTGGCTTTAAAAGACATGGAAAACAAAGATTACTTTTCCCTGAAAGTCAACAAACACCTATTTTTGTAGAACTCCCAGGAGTGATAAACAAACTTGTAGGTAAAAAAAGGTAACAAAGAAAACTGCTTTTACAGGCTAGAGCAGGAGTTTGCAAATGGAGGTTTCCAGAACACTAAGGCTTAACTGAGGAGCCTTGGCAGGTATTTGTGGGCCAAAGCAAGGCCTTATTCTAATCAGAGTGGCCATTTTATTATTTTATATAATAGAATTCCAAAGTAATTGGGGAGCACAATATTTGTCTCCAAATCTGTTTTGCATTCTGCAGTTGGTCATACTTTAGTAAAATCATTCTATTTTTGTATAAAATAAAACTAAAAATACTTTTTTTTCAGGTAGAAAGCTGAATTAGTGACTTTTATTCCCTATCATTTTCAATGCTTAGCTTCCAAATGTGTGATCACATACCCTGCTTATAGGACTCAGCTTGCAGAGAGGGTGACACAGTGGACGTGGCAGCTCACTAGATATCAAAGGACTTGTGTAAAAATCTCAATTCTTGAACCTCCCTATGTATGAGATCTTGGCCAAGTCATTCACTCTTTGACATTCTATTCATCCACTGGCCCCACCTAACTCACAAGGTTTTAGTGAGGATGAATGGTGGAAGCCAAATGATAGTGTACATACTGTGAAAATCTCAAAAAGTCATATAATCACAAACATTTATCACAGTATTATTGATATGTTCTCTCAACGGTGTATGCATGCTGAAAGAGCTCTTTGTTGAAATTACCCTGTTTGCAACTTCTTACCTTAAAAAAGTTAACATTTAAGCAAAGAAAAGGGAAACTTTGCTAACCTCACTGCTCTGATTCAGCTCAGGCCAAGTCTGGTTTAGTGATGGCATTGATGGTGACTTGCTTGGAGGTGCTTCAGCAGGAGAACCTGAATAACCTACCTCACCTGGCTGGTCCCCAACATCTGCAATTTAAAAACAAAATTTCTCTATTAGCAATATATTTTAGTTTGGAATAGTTACTTTAAAAAAGCTAACATGATTTTTGTAAATAGTAATTCACAATGTGAATTTCTTTTCCTCATGTTCCTGAACTAAACATTTTAATAATCAGACAATACTTATATTACTTAATGGCCTACCCTAGCTTGCTAACTTTTCATGAAAATAAAAGCAAGTTAGGAAAAATTAGAGAGAAGAATGTTATAAAGAGTAATAATGCAAGAGGTCACATGCTTTGAATCGTTTTCTGCTATTAGGGATAGATTTATACCAACCTCCCAAAGTATATTCCATGGAATATTAATTAGTAAGGTGACTGAAAAATTAGGTTTTCTGCTCAAATAAGTTTGGAGATACTATAATTGCCTGTTGGAGCATCTCTATGCATAACTGTGTATCAAGACCTGTGATGTCCTACAGTACACAAACTTTGTTTAAATCCATTTCTCCCAACACAAATGCTTTTCTTCAAATAAAATTCCTCAAGATTCCCTTGGAATATACCTTGGGAACTGCTGATTCATACTAATTCATAGACACTTTCACTGCAACTCTTTCTTGCTACCAAAGAGCTATACAGCAAAAAGAGTCCTAGCCATGGGCTAAAAGCAAAGTCAGTATACCCATATTAAACTTAAAACTTTGCGTGTTTTGTTTTGGTGCTGGAAACCCAGGACTGTGTGTATACTAAGCACAAGTTCTACCACTGAGCTACACTCCCAACCCTGGGAATGTATTAATTTAAAATATCCCTAAAAATTACAGTTAAAAACAGAAGTAATTTCAATGGTAAATAAATTCTCATTCCAGTTTTTCCAAATTTTACACAGCTTTGAATATAATTTCAATTCACATTGAGTAAATAAACTGTTTAGAACCTATGTCAAAAATATGATTCCAGTATCTGTCACTGTCTATTTGACCATGAGCAAGTTTAACAAAATAGCACCTGAGTTTCTCCACCCAAAAGAGAGATACTAGACATTAAATGTTACCAACTGTATTCAGGTTCTAAATAGGTATAGCCACACAGTATACCCAACAATGTACAGCTCTTAACTTTTCAATCTAGTCATAAATAGATCTTCAAGGTTTTAGTGCCTAACATAGCATCTAATATAAGGAACATTCAAGTATTTATTAAATAAGGTAATTTTTGTGTTAAATTCAATCTCCTTTACTGTCATTTTCTCAGAATCACATTTAACTACTGATAGTTGAAAAAAGTTCTCAATAATTTCCTTGTACTTTTTCTGTTACATGACTGTTTACAGTACAGAGTCCTTCCTTCAATCCATCTTTCCACAGTATTTGGGGTTGAACCCAGGGCCTTGCCCATGCTAAGCAACTACTCCACCACTGAGATGCACTACCAACCCCCTTTTTATTTTGACACAGGGTGTTGCTAAGTGGTATGGGCTGCCACTGGCCTCAAAATTGCAATCCTCCTGTCAAAGCCTCCTGAGTTGCGGAGATTACAGATGTGTAATCTCTAACCACAGTGCTCAGCTCCAGCATCACATTTTAACTAGTTTTTGTATTGTAAGATTAGGAATAGTTCCTATTTCTTAGTCCTGCATCTTTGTAATGAAAGTCAGGGTACTTTCATTACAGGTGTACAACCAGTAGAGGTAAGAAAGCATCACATAGTGTTACATGAAGACCTCTAAATTCAAAGATCTTAAGCCTGCTAGCAGAAAAAATATTTATAATAAATGTTGTTGTTGTTGTTGTTAGGTGCCATTAGGTGTTAGGTGTACAGCGACCCTCTGTACAACAGGTGAAACCCTATTGTCAGTGCTTCTCTGCTGTTCATAGGGTTTTCAATGGTGGATTGATTTTTGGGAGTGGGTTGCCAGGTCCTTCTCCCAAACCTACAGCACCTGGTGTTCCCAGGCGGTCTCCCATCCAAGTACTAACCAGGCCCGACCCTGCTTAGCTTCCAGGATCTGATGGGATCAGATGCCACAGGGCTAAGGCTGCAGGCTTATAATAAATAGTAGCAGGAAATTCCTTATAGGTAGTTTTGGGTTTCTATGGGATCAACCCACCCCATGATAACAAAAGGAAAAGAACTTAAAAGAGAAAGAGGACAGTGGCCATAATCTGACAGTTTACCAAAAGTCAAAGTCTGCTAGAGGATAGGGCATGAAGCATCTTTAAGAGACTCCCCCCAAACAAGTAAGTATTAAAGAAAAATAAATAGAATTAAAATAGTATTAACTATTGCTATTGTTACGTGACATCAAGTCAGGTCCAACTCATAGTGACCATCATAGGGTTTTCAATGGGTTTTCAGGATTGCTTTGGGAGTGGCCTGCTACGTGCTTCTCCTGTTTTCACAGTGAGGGGAATTGAGTCCAGGTCCTCAAAGAGTGCGGCACAGTGCTCCACCAACTGAGCTAAACCTCAGCCCAAGTATTAACTATAGGAAGATGAATTTTCCAAAGAAGTCATTTAAAGGTTAGACACTGTATCATTTTACTCTTAAACATCATCCTAGGGTAATATGGTGCTCTAGTTTGTCTTTCAAAACCTCAGTTCTTATTTTCAGAGCCAGAATGTCTCCCATCCACACTTTAGGGCAGTTATATTTTGGGATAGATTATGAGAACTCTCTGGTTTCCCTGGTACAAAGCCATAGCGGGTCTAGCCTCTTGAAGCGGAGAAATGAAATGCTATTTGCCTTAATAATTATACTTTATAATTATTTTAATAATTATTTTCCTAGAATAGTTTGTTTCAAATTGTGGACCATGGAATCCTTGGGTGTCTTCCAGACCCTTTTAGGGGGTCTGAAAAGTCAGAATTATTCTTGTAGTAACATCAGTAATTTTTTCCCCTGGGTTGACATTGGCACTGATGGTGCAAAAGCAATGGTGGGGAAAAGTGCTAGCTCAACCACAAGAACCGAAGCAATGACCACAAAATATACTAACAAGCATATATTCTCTACCCTCATACATTTAAGTCAAAAAGTTTTACTAAAATATAAATAAAAAGTACACATGCTTATTTTGTTGAAGAATGTTCATAACAAAGCAGTAAAAATTAATTTTGTTAAGTCCTGGCTTCAATAGCACCTTTCTTAAACAGCACCCTAAATTTCTCTTTATTTTTTGCTGATATATTAAAATATTATCAAGTAATTGCCAGCTATTGTTAATCTTAAAGAAATATATATACTGCCCCAAAGTCTTCTGGCTTAAAAGTTATTCTGCTTTCAAGCAGCAAACAAACCTAGGATGTTCTTCAATCATAAAGGTTCAAAGTTCTAATTTCATCTAATAGCTTCATCAACACAAAACTAACTATATCTACTACTGATATGAAATATAAAATTCATTCTTATAAGAAAATATTCAAAGAAATAAACAGGTTTGGATGAATTTTAAGGCTCAAGTTGAAGTAGCAATGGTAACTTTTTTATTCACAGTGAAAACAGGGATAAGCAATAAATATGTAGAAAGTGAAGATGAATTTAAATATGCTTTGTGTTGAGTGATTCTACTAGCATCAAAAAATTAAATTTTATTTCAGAAATGAATGCTACTTTTCTCTAATGCTTAGCAAAATGGAAACATATTTAGCAAGTAGATGATAAGATTTATGCAGAAGTCTATTAGTTTTGACTTAAAACCAAAGGTTTAAAACAAATATCAAAGTAAAAATATGTCTCACAGGTTGGAAAAGAGACATTCACCCAAAATTCTAATTAAACATACCTGTTGTCTTTTTTACGGTACTGACCAAGATTTGATAGCATCTATTATTTTACTCAGCTATTTTATTTCAATAAACATCATACACAGGTATAGGGAAGTTCTCGTTATCCAAGGACAGCTAAACATGGGAAAAATCTATTTATGTTAAACTACTTAATATAAGGACTAGAATTTCATAGAGGAAAAAAATTAATTGGGGCTTTGTCTTAAAAACACAGAAAATTACAGAATTGAAAAGAAAAACCAAAGAATGAAAGTTGTTAGTTTGTGGGGGGTAATATGGTGGCAAAATTATAAAGCATTAATTGAGTCAGTGAATATTTACTGATAGCCTGTAAGATTCCAGGCTTTTAGGATATAGTACCTAGCAAGACAAGGCTTCCATTTCCATAGAGCTCTCTTTCTAACCAACAGAGGAGGACAGAGACACCTTTCATTCTTTTTTTTTTTTTTTTTTTTTTTGGTGGTACTTGGTGTTGAATCCAGGGCCTCGCATACAGTTTGCAAGTGCTGTACCACTGGGCTGCATCCCTAGCCTTTTTTTTTTTTTTTTTTTTGTAATCTCGAGTCAGGGTCTTGCTAAATTACGCAGGGTGCCTCTGGCCTGGAACTTGCAATCTTCCAGCCTCTGCCTCCTGAGTCACTGGGATTACAGGCATGTGACACCACACCCACCTCTATTCACTTTTGACTTTCACAGCTCAATCATAAAGAAAAGTCACTACTGCAAAAAATAATTAAAGCTATCAATTATTCCCATAGATCCTAACTAATCCACTGATATTAAAACCATAATCTTTGAAGCCTGGACTGTTGTCATCCTTGCAGAGTTTTTCTCCTTCAAGTATTATGTAGCCTTAAATGTCAATGTCTTTGCCAGGATTTGAGGAGTTCTAATTACTCAGATCAATTTCATTTAACGGTACATCTTTGCCAATATCTGAAATTCAACTGCTTGGTTTGCCAGCTACAATACTTAACTATCTGCAAGGAAGTTACATTTTTCTTAAGACTAAGTATGTGTATGTTTGTGGGGGGAGGGGTGGTCTGAAAATTCCTTGAGTGGAGTGTTAATGATGAATATTAGTGCATATTTTCCTCTGCAACTAATGGCACTTGGTAAGGAATTTTTAAAAACAAAGATTCTGGGTTATCTGTAAAAAACAAACAAAAAAGATACACGTCTAAGCATGTTCACTGCAGCACTGACTTAAACGTAAAATGATGAAATGATCCAAAAAAACCATAAGGAACTGGTTAAATTAAGGTATATGTACATTATGGAATACCCTTGTATGACAAAGACTATGGTAGCTACCTCTGTATGTGATGAAGCTCAAAGATGCCTGTCCAATATTATAAGGAAAAAAACCCCAAAAATGTACAGTATGATTGTACTTGTATACAAACTGATGTCTGTATGGGGAATAATACTATGTTAAAAATTTTTGGATAAATACAAGAAAAGTTAGCAGTGATTAATTTACATTAAGGGAGTCTCAAGTCCAATTTTTAGTAAACTATTCATGAAAAGTCTCATGTGATTTCCTTCCATAGCTTTTAAAAATATTCATATTAGAAGTACTGTTGAGATGGGGGCTCTATGCTATGTACTCTATAAAAAACAATGAAAACAGATGGCCAAATTTACTGTGTATAGCAATGATCATGGAGGAAGAGACAGAAACAGGGATTGCACCCCTTTCCTTCTTTTGGCATCTCGAACTGATACTGCTTAGTTGTTTGTACAGTGTGACACGGAAATAGAATTAAAAACCACTTGCTCAGTTATTAGCCATTTCAAAAATGTGAATGTCTACTTATGTATGCAATTTGTGCTCAGGTAGGCACTGATATGGGGCTGGGATTTAGCTCAGTTGGTAGAGCGCTGCGCTGCAGTCTCTGAGGTCCCAAGTTCAATTCCCAGCACTGCAAAAATGGGAGAAGGACCTGGCAATCCACTCCCAAGGCAATCCTGAAACAGTCAGCCACTGACAACCCTATGAGGGTCACTATGAGCCGGATACAGACTCGAGGGCACCTAACAACAAGAAGGCACTGATACATAAATAAAACTAATCCACTTACTACCATCCCAGCACCTGGGGAGAGGGGTAGGGAAGGGAGGGGGAGAGAGAGAGAGATCAATTTAAGATATAGAGAGCATTTCAACAAGTTTGTCTTTTTCTGAAGATATAGTATTGTAGTAGGCTAGCCGGTCAGAAATCTTTTTTCTCCAAGATAAATATTCTTAAAAGATAAACAATCATTCTTAATTTTAGCTTCAGAAACTCTGCAGATGAATTTTTGTGTGCTTTCTTTTTGTCAGACAACAAAAATCAAATTTCCTTTTTATTTACTTTAGCTCCCAAATCCAGTGCTAATATTATATACTAGGCTTTTTATTTATCTCAGGTCTACATAAGTACATCTACCTATGATTCTAAGGTTTTCTACTTTACCTACAATTTAATCCTATAAACCTGTTCAACTGATTTTGGAAAAGGTATACCAAACTCATGTTTGCATGTCTATAGAGAGCCAGCTGGCTACTCCAGCTAGTTCACAGAAAGCTATAACTCAAGTCACTACTTACCATCTATCTGCCTCTAAGAGACTGATTGATGGACTGACTGGTTTAGGCATGCTAGGAACTTAACCTAGGGCCTCAAGCATGCTAGATTAAGTGTTCTACTACAGAGCTATACTCCTTGCCCTTAAGAGTTTTAAATTTTATATATAGAATATTTGTAGAGGTAATATTTTAGTATGTCCCAACATGACAAACCCAAGATTGTAAAATGTAAAATTGTAAAATGTAAAAAAAATTGTATTTTTAAATGCAGAAAAATATCAAGACAAATATCTTACTTTGAAAATGGTACACATTTAGCATTAACTCATTCAATAATTGTTTACTGAGCAATTTAGCACATACTTGGCAAAATGCTAGGTACTCTGAGGATACTATAATGAATACGATACATCTTTTTTCCAAGGAGCTCAGAGTACAGTGGTAGAAGGGGCAGAATATGGGATTCAGTATGGTATGTTCCATTATAAACAGCATGTAGAAGATTTTATGAGAGATCGAAGTTAGAAACTACTTCCACAGAGGAGATTGTTTACAGTAAGTTCTAGTATTAGCCAAAATAACTATTTGAGTACTTCTCCATTAACCTTGAACTTCTAAAAACAGAACTATGCACAATGATTTCTATAGAAATTGACCCACAGTATCACAGGACAATTTCTATATTCAAAGAACTGTGCCATAGGGATTTCAGGTTTATGATAAATAGAATAAAAAAGATTATTTATATTGGTTCTCCCCACCCCAAAATTAGTAGAATTCTAAAATTCATTATTTATAAATAAATAAATCAGTTTTGAGTCTAATTCCATGTGGTCAAAATGTTTTACAATAAGCCTGATCAGAAAAACCACATATTATGCTGGAAGTGAAAAAAATACCCAAGTTTGTGATACCTTTACAATTATAGGTAAGCAATAACAGACATACGCAAGCAAAAAATCAGAATGTCTCTTTGTCAAACAGACCTAACAGAGATAAAATTGGACAAAAAGAGAAATGCCCAGAAAAGAATCTCTTTCTTAACCATCAGCCTTAAAGTCTGAACAGAAGATGAAATTTACAAGGAAATTAACTTTAGTTAAAGAGAAAAAACTCCACTATTTAAACGCAATGGGAGACAGACCCGGCAACCCCCTCCCAATAATCAATCTGCCATTGAAAACTCTATGAAAAGCAGAGAAGCACTGACAACAGTGTTTCACCTGTTGTACATAGGGTCACAATGAGTCAGAGACCGACTTGACAGCACCTAACAACAATAACAATTACATGCAAAAGCCAGATTCACCGGCCTGAATACAGCAAAAAGACAGAAAAAAGATAAGTTACCAGAAAATGACTTACAAAAGAGTAAACAATTTAAATCATGTCCTTGCATCACTGAGCTACTAGTTTTTAAAGATTTAAAGTCATACAAAAACTCTAGCTAAAAGGCCCCAATTTTGTGGGGGGGAGGGGAGTGGGTGTGGGTGTGTGTGCATGTGACAGGAGTCTTTATGCACCCCAAACTGGCCATGAACTCACAATCCTTTCCCCTCAGCCTCCTGAGTAGCTAGGATTACAGATGTGTGCCGCCATGCCTGCTTCCAATGCCCAGTTTTTAGATCAGATACCAAAAGGCTTAAGCAACCACAATTACTTCTCTTGGCTACTATCAGATAAGACAAAGAACATGCTTTTGTTTATTTCCTGTGTGGGTAAATCAAAGTACTATAAAACAAAACTACTTAACAAAGATACAGTATTCAGTTTAACTGATGCTTCATAACTACATGAAATGATAAAGAAAATCTTAGGATTCCCAGAGAAAATTGTTGGTAAAAAATTGAAATCAGCACAACAATGCACAATTCAGTGTCTGAAATATGAATGGCATTGATTCAATATTTCAGGTGGAGAAACAGAAGGGAAAGAGTACAGTAAATAGTTAGAACTTGCCCAAGGTCACAGCTATAATTAGCAAAACTAGAAGCACCTCAGATTCTT
Source organism: Pedetes capensis (assembly GCA_007922755.1). Taxonomy (NCBI): domain Eukaryota; kingdom Metazoa; phylum Chordata; class Mammalia; order Rodentia; family Pedetidae; genus Pedetes; species Pedetes capensis. The sequence goes on along the minus strand of VMDO01008042.1, from coordinate 45,525 downwards.
GACACCCATGGAACTGCTCTCTTTGTGATAGTAATTTCACTCATATGATTCCTTCTGTATAATTTAGACAATAAAGTCAGACCATATATATTTTTGGATTAAAAAGATGCTACCTTATAGATAAATACTCATTTGAAAGGCAAATTCTGTTTTAATATCCCCTTTAAAAGTATCAAATCCTTTCTATCACCAAACCCAACGAGAAAATTTAGATAGAAATGATGGAGATAATAATTTGGTTTTAATTAGGCTCATTAAGAGTGTAGCATTTTCTGGGCACAGTGGCACACACTTGTAATCCCAGTGACCTGGGAGGCAGAGGAAGGTGGATCTCAAGTTCCAGGCCAGAGGTAGTCTATGTAATTTAGCAAGACCCTGTTTCAAGATAAAACATAAAAAAGGGACCAAGAGTACAGCCCTGTGGCAGAGCACTTGAAAAGTATGTGCAACCCCACATACCATCAAAAAAATCAACCAGGATTGTAACATTTGAAAAAAGAATGTAACAATTCTTTTTATTTGCCCAGAATTTAAGAAAATTATACTAATATTTACCCCGATATTCTTTTTCCTTTTAAAGAAAGTTAGCAGTAAATATGATTATCTAGTATTCCTGTTAACAAAATAGTATTAGTTAAAATCAATCTCAAAATTTCCAGATTTCATTAGTCTACAAAAATGACCCTGGTGTTTTAAAGGAAAATGCTGTGACTAAAAAGGTCTAATGATGAATTGGATTACTTCCCTTCAACAAATTATACTGTATTAAATAGAAAAACGTGTATAAAGAAGACAGAATACCTACATCAGACAATATATAATACAACTAAAAGTGGCAAAATAACAATACTGTGAAAGAAATGTTCCTCAGATTTTAGCAAGCCATAACAATAAGGACAAAACATATTCTTTCTTTATTTTCAAAATGTGACTAAATAAAATAAACCAAAGCTTGATCTATTAATTTTATACTAACAGCAAATCTATGTACTCTTGAGGAAATATTTATTAAGCTAAGTTTTAACACCTATCTTGATTTTGTTTTCAGAATCAAGAATTATGTTTATCAAGGCACGCAACCAGCTCTCTTTGGATTCCAATCTTACCTCCTGAATCTTCCAGATCAATCAGTTTGGGCATTAAGCTTTCAGGGAGTTTTTCTGGTAAGTCATAGCCATTCTTCCTAGCAACCACCAGATGAAAAGCAGCACAAAACTCATCCAGTGTCAACGCACCATCTTTATCAAAGTCTGAGAGTTCCCTAGAAGATAAACTCATTATAAACATAATTACATTCTGCTTTAGATTCCTTTATTTCTCAAAAAGGACAAAGAAGTACAGTCCCTGAGAAATTACCAAAAAATCATTAATTTTTAAAATCCCACAGATGGAGAAAATGTGTAACAAAGCAATATATATCAAAATGTTAACCACAGAATCTAGGTGGTGATTCTGGTACGATTCCACAGAATCTAGGGTGCTCCTGGTACGATTCAACATGCTTATATGCTTGAAATTCTCATAATAAAATGCAAAAAAAAAAAAAAAAAAAGTCCTCCAAATAAAAGTTACCAAAAAAATGACCTTTAGCCCCTACATATTTTCATAATAAGAGTTTAGTTGAAGTAAGGATTATAAAATGATATCATGGAAATTACTTAAAATTTTTGTTTTTGTTATCAAAGTTCAACATGTATGCATTTTAAAGCAATAAACAGGCTACATATAACCTCCTTGCCCTGCTGTCCCCACCATTTTCTAGACACAAGGCAACCACTTTTGTATTGATTGCTTTAAACTATAGAGAACCCACATATATTGGTGGTTCTTCATTTTTCAGTTTTAGGCATTACCTAGCCGCCTTCTATTATAGCACTCTATGGTACTAAAAACATATTAACAAAACAGCTTAGACTATAGAAGTAAACTGATAAAGTAGAAATGTTTATCTGATTATTTTTAAAAAGTAATTTGTGATTGTAATTTGTGTTCCAATGGCCAAGTGCAACTATGTGGCAGCTATCTAGAGTCTTAGTCTAAGTTTAACATCACAGCAAAGCACTGTGCTTAAAACTTACAGCTATGTATAGAACTTATTAAATTTGATGATAACCAGAAGGGATAAACACAACTATGTATAACTGCTTTTATTTCATGCAACAAGCTAGCAACAACAACAACAACAACAAAAACAGCTGATACAGCTCCAATTTTACAGTTTACAAAAAACTACTCTTCAGGTATCATTTATTTTTTTCCTCAAGAGTGAGAGAGGTGCTGGCTACTGTCAGGCCATAGCAAGTTCTTTGAAAGCAGTTTTGAAGATGTTAAGTCTATTCATAGTTTATTTTTTAACTTTCTAAAATCTGCCTGCTGGAAACTCCTTTAAAACCACTACACTAAACAACTAAGGATATATACCACAACTTACCAAATATGAGAAAGTTCAAGAATAGGAAGTTTTGATTTGGTAAAAAACTCTTTAGCTGCAGATCCTGAAATATTAAAACAGTGTTGTTTAATGTTATCCTGAACACACGGATCCTAAAACAGAATGTGAGGCAAGAGTATGCGATGTATTTTCATTGGGAAAAAGGTAACCTTATTATGTGAATACCATATATTCTCAAATCTAATCCACATCCTTTCAATAGTTTTAGAGGGCTACAAAATTAGATGCAGATTACAACTGCATGCAGACTTAATTTGTGGTCAAGAAATTCTAATCTGCACCTGATATTATAGCCCTCTAACACTGCTGAAATGGTACAGATCAGATTCAAGAATATACGGTATATTCTGTTTTTGTTCCCCAGTGATTAAACTCTTTTTAGACACATTATTTGAGAATTAATAATCTTTTCTAATTAAAATCTGGGACCAATAAAACAATGGTTTTGAGATTATAAAATTGAGATTTTGTCCTATCACATCTAGAAGAACTTCTGTTTTCAACAACTCACCTGGAATAAATCCGTTTAGATCAGGTTGAATGGTTTTAAACTGATTTACATAATACTGTCTTTGTTCATCTGTTATTTTCCAGGGATCATCATAACTACTGGATTGCCTACGAATTTCATTGGCAGTTGTAGCTGAGGCTACAGTTCGTACTGTTGTCTGGTCCTGCAATAAAACATTTTTTCCTCAGTACAATATCTATCTATGAGATTATAAGGACCAAGATTGCTAGGTTATTTATCCTTGAAAATAAAACACATTTTTGTGGATATTTAAAATGTAAGAAGTCATCATGTATTTGTTACAGTCAGGTTATTGGATATGTTTTTGCACAATGATTATATAAACATGTAGAATGATAGCGATTATGTAAGCAACAGAAAGGTATGAAAAATGTGCTAAAAAAGCCAAGCAAATATATTTCCAGATGCAGAAACCTTTCAAAACTTCACTAGGGAATTAGAAACAAATAAAATCAGCCAAAACCTTTAATGAAACATTCCAGGGATAACAAATTTGTAGGGTTCTGGATTTTTTCTTTTGTAAGAGTGAACTTGCATTTATCAAATCTGCAACAGCAAAATATAAAGACAATGACTGCAGCAATACTCTGAATGAAGCAAATAAAAATGCAATACCAATAAAATGTCACACCTGGACAGAAGCAGGATGCATGGTTAAAAGAGTACTGGTTGGTGGAGTATCTGCAAAACTGACCCAGTTTTCTTGAGGTGGAGGTGGAGAATGCCCAGACCACACTGCATCACCAGCAGAAGAACCTAAAGAGAGAACAGATAAATGCACTAACTCACGTTTAAAGAATAAAATAAAGATACTAGGTTTTCACTTAGAAGTTCAACAAACTATCTCATATGTATTACTAAAGTTTACTTTCAACTTGGGCATGGTGGAGCTTGTCTGTAATCTTAGCACTTAGGACAATGAGGCAGGAGGACTCATGTTCGAGACAACCTGGGCTATAGAGGGAAACTGTCTTCACAAACCAAAGTGAAAAAACAAAACAACAACAAAAAAACCAAAGCATTTTCTTCCAAACTCTAACTTTGAAGACATACAATAATTTCCAAAATGGAGTCTTTTCTGTTCAATTAAAAATTATATTCCTTTTAAATCTTTTTAGCTTTTCCTTTTGTGCCTTCCTTGTCAATACTAAAACTTACATACCTAATATTCTGGGAAATAATTACTCATTTTACCACTAGGGAATCTGGTTTCTATAAACCTCTGTCTATGCATCATGTTGTATGTTGTTGTTAGCTGCCATTGAGTCAGTGTCAGACTCATAGAGACCCCACGTACAACAGGCAAAACACTATTGTCAATGCTTCTCTGCTATTCATGGGGTTTTCAATGGCTGATCGTTTTTTGGGAGTGGGTTGCCAGGTCCTTCTCCCAAGCCTACAGCATCTGGTGTTCCCAGGTGGTCTCCCATCTAAGTACTACCCAGGCCTGACCCTGCTTAGCTTCTGAGATCTGATGGGATTGGATGCCACAGTGGTATGGCTGCAGGCATCTAAGCACCACAGTCATAAGTAAATATAATTATTACTTTTCTTTTCTCTTTTTTCTTTTCTTTCTCTTTTTTTCTTTCTTTTTTTTTTTTTGGTGGTACTTAGGGAGTTAAACACAGGGCCTCATATGTGCTTTGTTAGTGCTTTACCACTGAGTTGCACCCACAGCCTATTTTTTTACTTTTTGAGTCAGGATCTCGTTAAAGTTACAAGGCTGCCTTTGGCCTCAAATTTGCAATTCACCTATAATGGAAGGCATGGCTGGAAGGCTGGAAAAAAGTCTAAGGAAAGCATCTGGGGAAGGCTCTGGTTGCTTCATGCGTAAGGCTTCCAAGGGTAAGGCCCTTGGAAGCTCTCCAAGCCTAAAAGCCCCCTTTCGTTATTCCTGACCTTGGGAATAGACCCTGTCTATGTGCGGACATGACAAAGCACTGTCTACATGCAGCGGGCAGAGCATGCTAACATAAATAATAATCCTTTCCTGTCCACAAGACCTTGGTTGATTTTTAAAGTTACTTTAACTCGAAACTTGCCCTGACTCATAAGAGTACTTAATGTTATGATAGGAGATGTTCCCTAACTTGTAAGAATGCTTCATGTTGTGATAAGAACCTAATAAAAACAATTTGAGAGGGTTGCTAGGGGCTGCAGTGTTCCTCAGAGACAGTAAGCCCCGTTGGCCTCTCTGACTCTAATTCTTGGTATGCAGAGTAACCTTTCTTTCTTCTTTTTCTTATTCATTCCCTGACACTGTGGCTGCTGGACAATCATCACATCCTCTTGCTTCAACCTCCTGAATTGCTGGGATTACAGGTGATGGCCAGCTTGTAATTATTACTTTTCAACCTAATATATCTATTTACAAATATTCATAATTGGCTTCTGCTTTTATTTAACTTATATTTAAAAACTGTCTTGGAGACAACCCTTTTTTTATTTTTTAATTTTTTTTATTTTTTATTTTTTGCGGTACTGGGGTTTGAACCTAGGGCCTCACGCGTGCATGCTTTGTGAATGCTGTGCCACTGAGGTACACCCCCAGCCCATTTTTTTATTTTTTAAGACAGGGGCTTGCTAAATTTCGCAGACTGCCTCTAATCTCGAACTTGCGATCCTCCTGCCTCTGCCTCCCAAAGTCACTGGGATTACACTCGTGTGTCACTGCGCCCGCTTCTTGCAGACAACTCTTAAAGGAATACTACCAAGTTTCCTTCGATTTACAACCCTAAAAAATTGACCCTTCTAAAGAATCTCTAAATACCTGATTGTGCTTCACCAAAAGGAGACCAAAATGGCCCAGGTCCTGCAAGAGGCCTCTCACTATTCCCTCCACTGGGATGACGGTTGTGCTTCCTCCATGTGTGTGGAGAATTTGGTGGGGACTGCTGTGGTGAAACTACCGGGGATGCAGGTTCCTAGAAACAATATTATTTTAAATATTAAATTTTAATAAGGCATTTTAATTATTAATTACCAAAAGTATCAATAAATGTTTTAGTGTAAGCATCTATACAGGACACCAGCTGATAACATTTACATGCCTGTCGTTACCTGCTGGTCTGCAGATGTACGAGGCTGAACTGAATCATGGCTGACGGATCCCTTTTTCACTTGCCCCCTGCCAGGTGGAGGGGGAATCACACCAGAATACGACCCTTGATTTTCAGAATCTGAAGAATATGAAGCTGCATGGCGAGATTCTTGTTCATTCTTTGAAGCAACAAATCTTGGCAGAGGAAGATCTTTTACTGTTAACCACAAAAGTAATTACAGGTTGAGTATTCCTTACTTGAAATATGTGGAACCAAAGTGTTTCAGATAACAGAATTTGTCAGATTTTGGAATATCTGCATAGACTTTACAATTGAGCATCCCTAATCCAAAAATCTAAAATCTGAAATGCTCCAAAATCCAAAATTTTAAGGGCATGATGTTGGCCCTCAAAATGGTTTGGAATCTGGATTTTCTATTTTTGGATTAGAAGTGCTCCACCTGTATTAATTTAAAATAAAATAAAAGACACATTAAAAACAGAAATAACCTGCATGTGGTGGTGCATGCTTGTAATTCCAGTGACTCAGGAGGCAGAGGCAGGAGGATCACAAGTTCAAGGCAGATGAAGCCTGTGTAACTTAGTGAGCCCCTATCTCAAGATAAAAAATAAAAAAGGAGCCAGGGGTCAGCTCAATGGTAGAGCCCTTGCAAAACATGCAAGAGGTCCTGGTTCAACCCCTTGTACCCCCAAAAAAAAGAAAAGATAAAACAAACAAAAACAAAAACAAAACAAACAAACAAAAAAAAAACAAATAAAAGATGAATTAGGTATCACAAGTTTTGCAAATACAGATAGAGAAAAAAAAGGCACAAAATACCGATCACTACAAAGATTAGACCATTATCATCCTTGGATTGTTTTTAGGGAGACTCTTACTCCAAAAGTAGTAAAACCAAATTGTTCTTTGAAGGGGGGGTACCAATATGCAGTTTGGTCAAAAGATACAGTAAATGTTTAAATTTTTAAAAGACTTATTGTAGTGAAAGATATATTGCCATTAATCCCCCTCAAAACACTCCTCTTGGCTTGTAACACACTTATCCCATTGTTCTTTAGTTGTACTGTCATGGCTGCCTCAGTGTCCTGAATTGATTCAAAATGTTTAAGTTTCACTGTCATTTTGACTTTGAGGAAAAGCCAGAAGTCGCACAGTGCTGGATCTGGTGAATGATGTGGATGAGGACACACTGTATGTTTTGATAGAAACTGCTGTACCAGAAGGAATGTGTGCCAAGGAGCACTGTGATGATGGAGGATGAAAGTAAAGATACTCATGAAAGAAGACTTCCAGAACTGCTTCAGAAAGTTGCAAGCATGATGAGGTAAGTGTGTTGGAAGTGAGGAGGAGCATCTTGAAGGGAATTAATGGCTGTGTCTTTTGCTGTAATAACATTTTAAAATTTAAACATTCACCATATTTTTTTATCACACCTTATACCTATATTAAATGTCCACTATATGTCTGGTCCTATACTTGCCATTTTATGTTCATCTCATAATCACATCGATCCTACAAAGCTTCTGCTTACAGATAAGGAACCTTGCCAAGGCCACAATGGCAGTAAGTGACAGGATCTGAGGCCCCATCAGTCAGATCCCAAAGCCTAGGTGGCTTCTATTCATATTGGGTATCTAAAGTAAGATTTTAGGACTCAAAGTAAAACATAAAATATATCACTAAATTTGAGACTGGCTTAATTTAGACATTTTCAAAATGGAAACACCTGAAAATACCTCACTTGCCTACCAAGGGCATGGTACTCAGCATTGTCTATTCCCTTTACTCTGGCTTATTACCCTCCTTACTTTTTTTTTTTTTTTTTTTTTTGTACACAGGGGCTGAACCCAGGGCCTTGCATATGCTAGGCAAGTGCTCTACCACTGAGCTGCACCACTAGCCTCCCCTGCTTTAAAAAAAAACTTTTTTTTAAATTTTGAGACAGGGTCTCCTTAGGTTATGCAGGCTGCTGCCTTGAACCTTCCATCCTCCTATGTCAGCCTCCCAAGTTTTCGTCTACAATGAATTTTAAACAGAGAAGATGAAAAACTCAGAACTCCTTTTCAAGTCAATCGTAATTCATACTTTCAGTCTAGAACAATACACCTACAGAATCATTTTCAGAGAAAAGTACCCTTCCTTGTATGATATGTTTACCTGTGTCTCTCTTTAAAACTTCCAAAGGAAGGTAACAATTAAGCTTAAGGGAAACAAGCTTATTTGGTATGTATGTCAAAAATTCAAAATTACCTAAAAAGAACTCTAAACACTAGAAGAGTAACAGATGACAAACCAGAGGTTCACATACAAACCTCTTGCTGATTGAGTTAATTCTGATAGGCCTGAAGATGATTTGGTCAGATCTCAGAAGCAGGGTTGGGCCTGATTAATACTTGAAAGGAAGACTGCCTGGGAACACCAGATGTAGGCTTGGGAGAAGGACCTGGCAACCCACTCCCAAAAGATCACCTGCCACTGAAAACCCTATGAATAGCAGAGAAGCACTAACAGTGTTTCACCTGTTGTACGTAGGGTTGCTGTGAGTCAGATACCGACTCGACGGCACATAACAACAATTCTGATAGTACAGAAAACCTAAAGTTTTCTCTTTCCCCTTTTCTCAGTGAAAACTACAGAACCCTCCACATTTAAGTATCTATCTTTAAGGAATGTTTATCATCTTTGATATTAACAAGCCTCCAATAACTGAAAAAACAAAATTATCTGAGGTGACACTTGTAATGTGGTCAGATGTCTATAACTGGGTTTCAGTCTGTCAATATTTTATTACTGTCTCTATCAACTTTTGATTAACTGGCACTTTTTAATTTAATATGGAGCCATCATACCTTCCCAAACAAAACCCTACCAAATATAAGATACTAGAAAAGAAAATAATAACCTGTTTATGAAGATGGCCACTATAATTTATCATTTACCTTGATAAAATTGTTAATCTAAAGTCTTTCTAGGCAATTTTTAGTGAATTTTGAAAAACTGCCATTTGAAGACAAATTATCATTAAATATGTATGATGCACATATTCTATGCCATAACAGATACAAGATAGACAGACATATTTTTCTAATATTCTCAAATGTAAAATGTGAGAAAAAAGTCATGACATTTCAAGGTCACAAGTGCCATTACATTATCAGAAAGACTCAAAGGTTCTATTGACTTTAACTTCATTTGTAATTAGAAGGCTATTTCTATTTCAGTTACCAGTGTGATATTGCATATTTACCTGTGTTTATACTTTCCACTCTCAACGGGAAGCCTGACTGGGCAACAGCTACAAGTTTCAAAGCAATGTAGAACTGACTTCTTCCAAAATAACCAAGTCTTGTTGCTCCACAAAGCTCCATTATCTATAAACGAATATAATGTTAACATTTGTATGGCAAAAATGCTGTCTCCAAATAAGAAGCTATATAGCTTGTTTGTAACTTCCCCCATATACTTATCTAATATATGGTGTAATATTCTTAACTGACAACCAACTTCCTCAAGTTTCAGGTTCATATGTTTGAAAAGAAAAAGGCACTGATTTCATAAGAATAAATTTTATAAGAAGGCTATCATTCTTTTATTTATCAAAATCCACATACTGAGCAATTTTATTAGAATTATTTTCCTTGAGTCACTTTTGTTTTTTAATAAACAATATACAGTCTATGCTCGCTCTCTCTCTCTCTCTCTCTCTCTCTCTCTCTCTCTCTCTTCTTTCTTTCTTTCTTTACGGTACTTGGGGTTGAACCCAGGGCCTCGCACTTGCATGCTTTGCAAGTGCTGGACCACTGAGCTGCACCCCCAGTCCATTTTTTTTTACTTTTTTATGAGACAGGGTCTCACTAAATTATGCAGATTGCCTCTGGTCTCGAACTTGCAATCCTCCTGCCTCCGCCTCCCAAACCTCTGGGATTACAGGCGTGCACCACCACGCCCTGCCATTTTTTTACTTTTTGAGACAGGGTCTCGATAAATTACAAAGACCACCTTTGGTCCTGAACTTGCGATCCTCCTGCCTCTGCCTCCCAAGCCACTGGGATTACAGGCATTTGCCACCCTGCCCAGCTACAGTCCATGTTCTTTATCATAAGTAATATGTATACAACAGCAACATGCAACCAATAGACTATTACCTGCCCATTTAAATTAATAGTTGTAAAATGACATAATGACATGGAGAGAATGACAAGGATACACAGTATTAGGGGGAAAAGTCAAGATACACAGTCTTGACCATTTAAACACAAATTTGGAAATGGCATAAAAATTTTTATCAGCTATTTTGTTAGGTAAGATTAAGAGTGAGGTTTTTTCCTGATTGTACTAATTGTATTTAATATGGTTATATTACTTTTTTTTTTAAAGAAAAGTTTTTGTTTGTTTGCCCCCTCCTGTTAAGCATGAACACTTCCAAGCATCTATATTGATCATTCTAGTCATTCAACAGGTACTCCTAGACCGGCTACTACAAGTAAATTTCATATTCAAAAAAGAGGATTTCATATTATGAGATTACATTATCACTCTAAAAGGTAAAGTAGATGTCTACTAGATGAACATAATTTCATCTTAAAAATAAGCACTAAGTGTCCTTGTTACATTTTCTCCAATAACACAAATTTCTGTATTTTTAATTTATTTTCTGTTTCCCCTAAGATGCAAATGAAAGTACGGTACATTTGAGATGTTATGGTATTAAGTCTAATGAAAAGTATTTACAGAAGTCTGAAAAAGCATCTGCCAATGGTTAAACAATGTTAACACAACAATAACAATTTGCTTGCATGCACACAAAAAAGAAGAGTCATGTTTGTTGACTGATCAGCACTGGAAAAAATTCCTGGTTCTGTCACTAAAGGGAATGTACTTCTAAGGGAATCTGAAAAGGGCAAAGAAAATTTAAAGCAGTAGTTTAAGTCACTAAGGAACTCTGAGGAAAGGGAGGCAGAGTTAACAAAGATCCAGACAGTCTTGCAGGCCATGCTGGTATTTTCATTGTGATTATGGTCCTAATCCGGGCTGAGATTTAGCTCAATTGGTAGAGCGCTGCGCTGCAGTCTCTGAGGACCCAAGTTCAATTCCCAGCACTACAAAAATGGGAGAAGGACCTGGCAATCCACTCCCAAGGCAATCCCGAAACAGTTTGCCAATGAAAACCCTATGAGGGTCGCTATGAGTCGGATACCGACTCGAGGGCACCTAACAACAACAACAACAACAACAACAACAACAAGGAACTCTGAGGAAAAGGAGGCAGAGTTAACAAAGGAAGTCCATTACAGTCTCGCAGGCCATGCTGGTATTTTCATTGTGATTATGGTCCTAATCTACCACCCTGTTCTGGCCACCAGGTGCTTCTTAGGGGGTCACTGTACATCTTATATACTTTTGTTTATAAAAATAAAGTATCTAAAATATTCCAGATATATACTAAATATAAATCACAGACATTAATTCCATCCTGTGCATTTTTGGCAGAAAACTAAAATCATATTTCTCTTTGGCCTATTAATATTAGAAAGTATATTAACAGATTTTCTAATACAAAACTATTCTTTGATTCCTGGAATGAATTCCATTTAGTAATGGCATATTTCAAATAATATTTATGAAATTTTTTGCCACAATATTTTATTAAAAATATTAAAACAAACTTTTAAAAAAATGTACAATCTGTCAGGTTTTCAAATTGGTGTTATGTTGCCTTTGTAAACTAAACTAGCAGGGCTTACTTTTTTTTTCTTTCTGCTCTGAAATACTTTAAATAGATTAGGATTAGGTGTTCCATGAAGATTTGAAAGAATTCACTGATGATTACAGGCTCAGTTGATATGTGCCTTAGTTTCTTCCATGTTATTTGAAATAAAGTTCTTATTTCTAAAATATTTAACAATTTCCTAGAGAATCCTTCATCGCTTCCAATGTTTAATTGTATTGGTCCAGCATCATTCAAAATACTCTCATTCTTTTAATTTCCTCTCTGTGGTCATTTTGTACTAATCTTAATTATATGTACATTCGTGCACATGCTCAGTCTTTTACCTGACCAGGAGGAATAGCTGAAGCACTTGTTAGAATACAGATTCCCAGACAGCTTCCATTAGATTTCAAACTGACCTGGAAACTCAGGAGCAGGTAGTGCTTATTAGTATACTACTGGCAGCTAAACTATTAACCTTTATTTTCTTAACATTATAAAGTCTATGTGATTATGATAAAATAAAATGGTACCTAAGGATTCCTACAATCCTCATCAGAATTAACAATTCTTTTCATACGCTCTTCCAATTTTTTTCTACATTAAAAAACACAAGCAAACATAATACATGCATTTTACACAAACAGATCCCACTGAATATGATTATATGAAGTTAATCAAAGAGTTTTCTGTATCAGCCTATACAGGACTCATTTTTTTTTTTTTACACAGCATTCTATTGTATGGATGTACCTATCACAAATTAACCAATCCCCTACTGAAGGACATGTAGCTTTTTCCAGTTTTCTCTCATAAATAATACTACACAAAGCTCTATGCATGTATCTTTGTATACTTGGACAATTACAGGACCAAATTCTACACCCAGAATATGCTTTAAAATATAACATAGTCAAATACCAGAAACTTTGATTGACTATAACATCTTACCATCCCACACAGAATCCTGGCTGTATGTTCTAGATAAGAGAGGGAGGTCAACATTTCCATTAACTTTACTGGCTTCAAAAAGAAAATCAGTCCTAGTGAAGTCACTAATGACTTATTTTCTAAATGTTTGGTCTATAATCTTTAGGAAAAGTCACTAACTTCTAGAAAGAGAGAACACAGATTGCAGTTTCACTTTAATATCTGTACAGATCAATGTAGCTATGGAATTATAATTTCTATCATTAACATAGTACATGAAGAAGTTTTGTAACATTACTGTGCATTGGTGGATTCCTCAATGTAAACTGAAGATAATAATATACTACCTCATTTGGTTGCTGTGAGCATTCAATGAAACTGTATTCAGTAACTGTATTCAGAAACTGTATTCAGTATCATTTCAGGAGCTGGCTGTGGTGGCATACACACACCTGTAATCTCAGTACTCGGGAGGAGGCAGGAGATTTGATGTTGAGTTGGAGGCTGGCCTGGGCTACAGGGTAAGACCTTGTTTAAACAACAACAACAACAACAAAACAAACAAACAAACAAACAAACACATCCTCTATCACTGAGCTACACCCCAGGGTGGATAATTTTTGATAGGAAGACTTCTAAAATATAGACACTAGCATACCTTCATGAGTATTCTGAACTTTTGGTTTAGGCAACACCAATGAGCACACTGTACTATAATTGCACTTATGTACTTAGGACCTTTAAGAAAAAGTGAATGTTTTTCTTTCACATAATGGAATAATACTGTTAAGAGAGTTTTTGTTTGTTTTGTTCTTTGTAACAACTTGAGACTGTTCTCTTGTTGGCAAGCTATCATTTTTTGCTCCATCAGCAGTCTCTGGTAGCCCTCTGCCTTGTATGCCATGAGCTTAGAATAGAAACAAGTGTTTAAAACTATATAAAACAAGAATAAATAGTTCTTTAATAAGGACTTAAAGAACTTTCCAATGAGCAAACTATAAGAACAGCATTTTTATATCCAAATATACAAACACAGGAGTAGGAGGAACTAACATTGAGGACACACAATGCTAGGCACGGATATGAATACTCCAGATGTTCCCATGTAATCCTTAAAAACATGGAATTGGTATTACTCCTTTATAGAGGAAGAGAGAGCACTAGGCTGACCAAATAACTTGCCAAAAAGGCCAGAGGGCCCAACAGAGGGCAGAATTATAATTCAAAATTTTGCCTTTGTTCTTTCACCATGACATGCTTCTATTCTTCCATACTGACAACTAAAGAGTAAAGCATAGGAAAGCTCTCTATTCCGATATTCAAAACATGAGGATGCAGGGAACACTAAGAACAATAGGGGTGTATGGAAGTTATTTCTTATTTGAGGTAAGACAAGACCAAAGTAAAGTAGGTGGCAAGTTACCTGTGTGAGTTTAAATCCATTAGCTCAATCACAGAATGTAAGAACTCAAAACGAGGAATGAGGAGTATATTGAAACTATAGATAATATTGAGATAGGTTCATCCCAGCAAGTTGTTACTATCTTTCCAAAATGAAATTTGATGAAAAAGTAGGCCAGGTACAGTGGCACATGCCTGTAATCCCAGCAACTTGGGTAGAAGCAGGAAGATCATGAGTTTGAGGCCATAGGCAGCCAGCATAACTTAGCGAAATCCTGACTCTAAATTTAAAAATCAAAATTAAATTAAAAATGGGCTGGGGGCTGCAGACTAGTAGTAGAGCACTTGCAAAGTATGTGCAAGCACCTGGGTTCAACCCCCAAATAAGTAAGTAAATAAGAAAGAAAGACAGTCTAACATAATACCATATAATAGAAAGTAAAATCCTCAGGTTAAAGAATGGTGGGCCAGATGTGGTGGTATATACCTATAATCGAAGCAGGCAAAAGAATAATCAATTGGAGGCCAGCCTAATTTCATACCTTATATTGCTTTCATTTTTAAAATAAAAACTGGGACAGTGCACATGATACCGTTTTTGATTCCTTATAAGCCTGGACAATTTGGCCCAACAATATGTACAACACTAGCTGACCATTCACTGTAACTTTATTCTAATAACTTGTTAGACTGGTGTCTACAATTGTCTCTGACTCATCAGCTTTAGTAATATGAGAATACTTGTTATAGAGATTCATATCTAGTAGAAAGTATGGAATAATTAAAAATGACTATCCACTATTAGGAAGGGTATTTACTTGTTATTCTACTTAATGCTCAGCTCAATCCTTTAATGTTGACTACCACAGGAAAGAAAACTGAGGCTAATAAGGGGCAGAGCCAGGATTCAAAGTCAGGGCAGTCCAAAGCCTCTCTGTTCCCAGCTGCCATCAGGATATAGATAGCTAGGCAGAACTCTAACCGTGCTGTGCTTATGGAGTTGTCGTTGTTGTTAGGTGCCGTCGAGTTGGTATCTGACTCATAGCAACCCTCATAGGGTTTTCAATGGCTGACTATTTTTCGGGATTGCCTTGGGAGTGGATTGCCAGGTCCTTCTCCCAGTGCTTATGGAGTAGCTGTTCCAAAGCACATCACAAAGAACACCCATCAAGTTAAAAGCTCTGTAGTTGAGTAAGTTGAGGTAAATTATAGCCCTTTTGAAGATTTTCAAATGCATTTTTAGCCCATATGAGACACTAAATAAATATACAGTCTAGAAATGGCCCCTTTTTGGTTTAATACTCATTAAAAATCTTTAGAACTATTGGTCCATACTAGCAGATGCTCTGTATAACATTTTGAGAATGAACACAGTAGACTATAGAGCAGTGATTCCCAATTCTTTTGGTCTCTGAATCCCTTATGAGTGCTTTAAAAAATTATTGGGACTCCCTTCAAAACTTTCGTTTTTGTGGCTCATTATTTATTATTTACCATATTATAATTTACACTGAGAAACTGAAACACATACCTATGAATTCATTTAAAAACAAGACTATCATATAACATGATTTTATGAAAATAAATATATCTTTCTGTATTCAATTTATTTGAAATATAAACACATTTCATACAGATATGCATCAGAAAAAGGAGTAGTCTTTTCAGCTAATTTGGATATTATTCTTTAATACTATATCAAAACTCCAGAAGAATTTGCCTAATGGCTAGTTTCAATATAATAAAGACTAAAACTGCATCAATAAACCACTTTTTTGCACACTGTAACATTAAGATCAATTTGTGTCCCAGTGCATTGCATTTGCATTGACCAGTATGAACTACTGGTTTACTGTGTTACGGAAACATTTATGTGACACATTTCATTTACAAAATATCTTTGCAAATCTTATTTGTTAATACAACTCATTTCATCAGAAAAGTCATTAAGTATTGGGAAGCAGCCAAGGACATGTGGCAGATTATTGTTAGCAACAAACAGCATCAGCTATTTTTCTTGAAGTGATGGGCATACTGTGTGTGTGTGTGTGTGTGTGTGTGTGTGTGTGTGTGTGTGTGTGTGTGTGTGTGTTGCTAGAGATCGAACCCAGGGCCATGCACATGCTAGGCAAGCACTCTACCCACTGAACTATATCCCGGCTCTACTTGCTTCATTTTCAAGAAAATGTCTGCCCCAAACCCACACCAGCTAATCTTTCAAGGTAAAAGGTGTTCCCATGAAAAACGGTTAGTATAACTCAACCAATAACATCAGAATTTTTCCAAAAGATAATCATCATACTTCAATATGGAGCAGAAATGTTTTATGCATACTTACCTTTTATCATACAAAATATTAAAAAGATGTATACTTAGGACCAATATTTAATAAAATTAATTTTTATTGCCATACAAAGGACATTCTTAAGTGAAACTGGCTTCTTTACCATGTTGTTGTTGTTAGGTGCTGTCGAGTCGGTATCTGACTCATAGCGACCCTCTGTACAACAGGGGAAACACTATTGTCAGTGCTTCTCTGCTGTTCATAGGGTTTTCAATGGCAGATTGATTTTTGGGAGGGGATTGCCAGGTCCTTCTCCCAAGCCTACAGCTTCTGGCATTCCCAGGTGGTCTCCCATCCAGGTACTAACCAGGCCCGACCCTGCTTAGCTTCAGAGATCTAACAGGATCGGATGCCACAGGGCTACAGCTGCAGGCTCTTTACCATATGGAATTTAAAAATAAAATACTCCTATAATACAAAGACTTGATGGCACCTAACAACAAAAACAACACCTTGATTTATGGTAAGGAACCAGCAGTTCTACCCATCATGAGTTTTTTTTTTACTTTATTTATTTATTTTATTTATTTTGTGGTACTTGGGGGCTGAACCTAGGGCCCTGAACATACTTTGCAAGAGCTCTACTGCTGGGCTGCACCCCTAGCCAATTATTTATTTTTTAAATTTGAGATGGGGTTGCATTAAGTTGTACAACCTGGCTATCTTTGATCTCGCAATCCTCTTGCCTCAGCCTCCTGAGTCGCTGAAGTTATGTCCACCATGACTTTTATCCCCCATGTGTCTGTCAGCTTGTTGTTCTGAGGGGGTTGCATATTGCTGTGCAACTGCACATTGCTGTGGGGGGTTGCATATTGCTGTGATGCTGAAAGCTATGCAACTAGTCTTTCAGATATCACCAGAGCCACCCATGGAAAACAGGTTTCAGCTAAGCTTCCAGACTAAGACAGACTAGGGAGAAGGATCAGGCAGCCAAGTCCCAAAACAATCAGACATTGAAAACCCTATGAATAACCGAGAAGCAATATTAAATATAAGGTGAGAAAATGAGCCCCCCAGGCTGGAAGGCATCCTAAAGATGACTGGGGAAGAACTGCCTCCTCAAAGTAGAGTTTACCTTAATGATGGAAATGGAATAAAGCTTCTGGGATCTCATTTTGCTAATGTGGCACAACTCAAAGTGGGAAGAAACATAGTGGTTGCAATAATGGGTTCAAACATAAAAATATTGTGTGCATGACAGAGTGTAGTGTTTCATTCTGTTGTGCATAGGGCCACTATGAGTTGGACCCAATTTCATGGTATCTAACAACAATAACATGACTTTTATACCATATATAAATGTGAACACATTTAAAAAGGCAAATTATGTCTTACTGTTATAAAAATAGTTTTGACTTCACAGACTTGGGCTTGCAGACTATAAGAAATGCTATTCTAGCATGAACCCTCTACTACCAGGGAGTGAGGAAAGTAAAGTGATAAGAAGAGTTCTTGCATTGATGTCACCTCTGTATAAACTCCCTCTCTCAGAGTAGCCAGGGAAAATGTCTATGGGTGCAAGCAAGTAATATAAATTAGTAAAACTGGCAAGGTGAGGAAAGTAGTGAACTATGGAGTACAGCTGTAAAGAGAACAGCTGCTATGCAAGAATACTTGCCCAATGATGCAATCATCAATTTTTTTTCAAAGGTTGGGTATCTGAACTACTCTGTATGCTCCCATTTTCAAATGCTACTGTAGACTTAAAAAAAAAATACAGAAAAAACAAAACAAAACAAAACAAACATTTGGAGCACCTTTCTGCACATTCTGTCCCAGATCAAGTTCTCCAATTAACATTGGAAAAACAGCAATAAAATGTCAAAATTGCAATAATGTCCCTTTGTGTCCTCTATCAAGCTAAGGATTGTTGTTTTAGGTGCCTGGGAAAAGAGGTGCCTTGTTGTTATTGTTAGGTGCCCTTGAGTCAAATCCAACTCATGGTGATTCTATGTATAACAGGCATGACTTGGGGGTTGAACCCGGGGCCTCATGCATGCTTTGCAAGTACTCTACCACTGGGCTGCACCTCAGCCCATTTTTCACTTTTTTTATTTTGAGATAAAGTCTTGCTAACTTATGCAGACTGTCTCTGGCCTACAACTTGTGATTCTCTTGCTTCTACCTCCTGTGTCACTGGGATTACAGGTGTGAACCACTGCTCCTGGCACATAATTTTATCAGTATTTTAAAGAAAACTTCCAAATCTAGCTTTCAAGGTTCTCCATAACATAACCCCAACCTTCTTTCCCAATCTTACTTAGGTCAATCTATCTTACCTCTATATATTTGCTTTTCCCTTTCACATGCTCTAATCTATATTGAACTATTAAAATTATACCCCTTCCACAGGACTCACCTTAGGATCTTCCCCCGACCTGAAATTTTTTTTTTAAATTTCATTTGTTGATTTATTGATTTATTTAGACAGGGTTTTGTTATATAGCCCAAGCTAGCCTCAAACTCACAATCCTCCTGCCTCAGCCTTCCCAATTCCTAGGATTACAAGCATGTGCCACTGCATCCAGCTTTATTATCTTTTAATTTTTAAATTAATTCATTACCTTATTTATTTATTTTTGTTTTTTGAAGATAGAGTCCCTCTACGTAGCCCACGCTACTCTTGAACTTGTGTACTTGAGGTTAGCCTCAAACTCTCGATCTTCTTGCCTCTGCCTCTAAGTGCTAGCAGGATTCCAAGTATGTACTACCACACCATGATCTACCACTGGGCTGCACCCTCAGCTCATTTTTTATTTTGAGACAGGTTTTTTTGTTGGCATGTTGTTGTTGTTGTTAGGTGCCATCGAGTCAATATCCGACTCACAGCGATCCTGAGTACAACAGGCAAAACACTATTGTCAGTGCTTCTCTACTGTTCATAGGGTTTTCAATGGCTGATTGATTTTTGGGAGGGGGTTGCCAGGTCCGTCTCCCAAGCCTACAGCACCTGGTGTTCCCAGGCTGTCTCCCATCCAAGTACTAACCAGGCCTGACCCTGCTTAGCTTCTGAGATTGGATGGGATTGGAGGGTGTCGTTCAATCAGGTCTGACTCATAGCCACCCTATATACAACAGAGCAAAACACTACCAGACACTGTTCCATGCCAGGCACTATGTCAGTGCTTCTCTGTTATTCATAGAGTTTTCAATGGCTGATTGTTTTGGGATTGCTTCAGGAGTGGGTTGTCATGTCCTCAACAGAGCCTAGGGCCTCAGAGAGCACAGAGCAATACTCTCACAGCTGAGCTAAATCCCAGCAATTATGCAGGCTGCCTCTGGCCTCAAATTTGCAGATATAAAAACACAAAAATTGTACGTATTAATGGAGTAACATACGATATTTCAATACATGTATACATTATATGGCCTGCAGCGGTAGCCCTGTGGCATCTGATCCTGTCAGATCTCGGAAGCTAAGCAGGGTCGGGCCTGGTTAGTACCTGGATGGCAGACCGCCTGGGAACACCAGAAGCTGTAGGCTTGGGAGAAGGACCTGGCAACCCCCTCCCAAAAATCAATCTGCCATTGAAAACCCTATGAACAGCAGAGAAGCACTGACAATAGTGTTTCCCCTGTTGTACAGAGGGTCGCTATGAGTCGGATACCGACTCGATGGCACCTAACAACAACAACAACAACAACATACATTATATGACGTTTCAATCTAGCAAAACATCAACTCAAATATTTGTCATTTATTTATGGTGAAAACTTTCAAAATCCTTTCTGATGGCTTTTTGAAACATACAGTATATTAGTGTTATCTATAGTCACTCTACTGTGCAATAATACACTAAAACTTCCTCCTCCTATCTAACTATAACTTAGAACACACTAATCAAACTTTTCCCCATGCCTCCCTCCCACCTATTCTTCCCAGTGTCTAGTAACTACCATTCTGCTCTCAACTTCTATGTAATCAACATTTTTAGATTGCACATCTGAGTGAGATCAGGTAGAACTTGTATTTCTGTGCCTGGCTTACATTACTTAACATGATGATCTCTAGTTGTCAGAAATGAGAGCATATCATTCTTTTTGTTGGCTGAATAGTATTCTCTTATGTATATATACCATATTTTCTGTATCCATTATCTGTTGGTGGACACTTCAGCTGCTTCCATTTCTAAGATATTGTGAACAGTGTTGCAATAAACAAGGAATTGCAGAAGTCTCTTCAACATACTGATTTCATTTCTTTGGCTAGATACCCAGTAGTAGGATGCTGGATCAGAAGGTATAGCTCTATTCTTACTTTTTGAGGAACCTCCATACTCATTTCCACAATAGCTATACTAATTTACATTCCCACTAATGGTGTACAATGGGGGCTGGGATTTAGTTCAGTTGGTAGTGTGCCGCTCTGCAGTCTCTGAGGTCCCGAGTTCAATTCCCAGCACCGCAAAAATGGGAGAAGGACGTGGCAACCCACTCCCAAGGCAATCCCGAAATAATCTGCCATTGAAAACCCTATGAGGGTCGCTATGAGTTGGACACGACTTGATGGCACCTAACAACAACAATGGTGTACAATGGTTCCCTTTGTCCATATCTTCTCCATCACATACATAATGAAACTAGAGTTACAAACCTGAGTTACAAAACCTGAGTTACAAACCTGAGTTACAAAAATCAACACAAAATGGATTAAAGATTTAAATATAAGAACAAAAATCATGCAACTACCAGAAGAAATCATGAAAATACTTCAGGATATTGGAATGGGCAAACATTCTTTGCAGAAAACCCCAAAAGCATAACAAAAATAGATAAATGGGATTCTATCAAACTAAAAAGCTGTTGCATAGCAAAACAACAAAGAGACAATCTAAAGAATGGGAAAAATATTTGCAAATTATACAACTGACAAGAGGTGAATATCCAGAACATATAAAAACTCCAAAATCTCAATATGAAAAGAAAATTTAAATTAGAAATAGACCTTAACAGACATTTTTCAAAGAGAGACAAACAAATGGCCAATAGGTACATAAAAATGCTCAATGTCTTACAACATTTTCTATCTGTTCAACTTGAAAACCTAAAAATCTTTTCTTTCTTTTTACTAGTACTCCAACTTTTCCCATTGGAGTTACTTGAATTACCTGTATAATTATGTTAAGCATATCACACACTCCCTACCAACCTCCTTCCACTAAGCCCCTTGGTGGCAAAGACTATGCTCTAGTCACAGTGGGATCTACTGCAAGCTCTGGCACTGTTCCTTGCACATGGCTAATATCTGGAGAAAGGAACTGCTTCTTTATGGTGTCCACATCCACCTGGCTTACCAAATCATTGTTAATCTTCATTTGAATGAATTCTTTGCTACCTAGAAAGATCATTTTCACTATTTCTTTAAAAATTAAACATTTTCTAATAATAACATTGTTTATTCTGTCCTAGGTGATCTGGATTACACATGACCCATGAATACCTGTATGTCTTCAGCATTGCAGTACACTGTTGCAAAGGGAAAAAGTCAAGAGCAAACAGGATAGAGGGAATATACGAAAGCCTAGTCATTCCAAAATGGCTTTTTTCTGCTATCCACATAGAATATGTTTAACTTTGTGGACACACTAATCTTTAATATTTTCCTTTGTTACAAAAAATATTTCATTTTAATACTTAGTACAATCCAAAGACGCAATAGAGTAACTCATGTCCATTACTGCATTCATGATCATGTTTTCATTTTCATTCCTCAATGACATTTGCTATCCCTTGGTAACCAACTCCACTGCCAAATCCCTGCTAAACAGAGTCTAGCATGAAATACAATCGGACCAACTCTTTTGAAATATTTACTAGCTGTACTAGAGCAAATATGTTATCTCACTTCCACTATATTTCTTACCCAAAATCTTTAACTGCTACTGCTTTGCTTATACACCTCCAGTTATCTTTGATTTCAAATCTGCAGGTCAAGACCATGTTGCTTCTTTCCCTTCTCCTGCTGTGATTTTATCCTAATACTTATGAAAATAAACCAGCATTCTCTTGGTTTTCTTTCTTTCACCCAAACCTTTCACCACAATCTCCATCTTATATTCCATCCATTTTGCTACTTTAGTGAGGGTAAATTCTTCAAGTCTTTCCCCAACAGTATGTCCTTAGGTAAAATAAACTGTCTATATGGTGGGATGTTGAAATAGGATGTACATTATTTTACAAAACACCTCAAAAATAAGAAATAAGTAAAATCTGTCATAGAAGAATTACTATAGCTAAATAGCAGCATCCGGTTTTTCTTGCTACATGTCAAGATAAAGAAATATTAGAAAACACACACAAAAAGTATGAGGTAATATATATATTAATTAGCCCAATTTAGCCATTCCACAACATATACACATTTCAAAATAATGTTTTACATGACAAGTATATACATACAATTTTTACTTGTTAACTTAAAAACTAAAGGAAAAATAAAAACGACAAAAAAAAAATATTAGATAACTACTAGGTAAGTATTGGTTTCCTTTTATACAAGTACTTGTATAGAAATATTAAAAGGTATATTTCTCAATACAAACTGCAAATGCCTCTATAACTTTTCTCCAAAGAAAGTTGAAATACAGTATACTCTTGCTCTCCTACTAATATTATCAAAGAAATTCATCAAAAGAATTCACCATCACAATATAATTACTACAGGACCTAGAAGCTTCCTAATACTTAAAAGGCAGATTTTACTCTACCTGCTAAGAAAAAGAATCACAAAGAATGTGTTGAGTCAAATAATCAATAGAAAAGACAACTGAGGCAGCTTTCAAACGTTTGTGGAGTTGCAGATTTGAAATTTTGGATAGTATAGGTAGTTAAAGATATTCCCTTTAGCAATATCTGACTCCTAATTCTTAGCTATAACTTCTACTTGCTTTAGGCAATAAGCACTGACAGTCTACTCTGATAAAAGCGGCACATATAAACCAATAAATATTTTACTAGTTATAGTCAATATCACAGTCACAGGTTATCTAAACAAAGAAAACACATCTGATAGCCTCAAATACAAGGGGTCTAATGTGAAAAATAATAATGACTACCTTTCACATTTATTGGGAATGCAACTCAAGTGCCAAATTCCCAATTTTGTATTATCTACAATAATGACCCAAGCCCCCCAAACCTGTAAAAATAAACTAAAATGTAGGCTAACCGAAAGGAGAAAAATCACAAAAATCAAAAATGGTCTGAAAAATACAAAACATCTAAAACTTAAGCTAAAATAGTATTTGTCTTTAGAAACTGCTACTGGGCTATGAGAAAAATCTAGTAAAATAAATCTGGTGAGTAACCTATACTTAGAGTGACCAGGAAATATACATCCAAACTCAGACATTACATACAACAAGTGAAACACTATTGTCAGTGCTTCTCTGCTATTCATAGGGTTTTCAATGATGGACTGAGTTTTGGGAGTGGGTTGCCAGGTCCTTCTCCCAAACCTTCAGTATCTGGTGTTCCCAGGCAGTCTCCCTTCCAGGTACTAACCAGGCCTGACTCTGTTTAGCTTCTAAGATTTGACAGGATTGGAAGCCACAGTGCTACGGTTGTAGGCATAAAAGGGGGTACTACTCTTAATTATGCCTGGATAAGAGGCATAAGCCAAGACTGTGATAAGTAAACTAGATTTATAATTGCCCTTCTTAAGCTCCATTAAAGACAAAGGACCCCATTTAACCAGTAAAATGCACAAGATAACATAAAGAGCTAACACTTGAAATCTCTTCCCTCACAATATGGCATATAAAATATCAATGCTGTGATTAAGGAGTAATATTTTTCAGGCTTGAAAACTGAGCAGTTTTCAAGCCCCTATTTTCTTACATGGAAGCCTGACTATGCTGTAGCCACAAATTCTAGTTAATCAAAAATTTAAAAAATAGTAATAGTTTATAATAATAAAATATTTAAACAAAATGGGCCAAGCATCATTCCAAATACCTTTTAGCTCATTTAATCTTCGTAACATCCCAGAAAGGAAAGGACTTTTATCCCTATTTTACAGATTGAAAACTGAAGTACACTGAGGTTAAGTAAATCACTCATGGTCACAGTAAATGGTAAGGTTAAAGATTCCAGAATATGTTCATACTACAGTATGTTGTCACAATTGTTCCTCTGGTGGGAGAACTTGGAGCCAATAACTTTTCATAAACACAAATAATAGAATGGAGCTCTGTAGTATCTGTAAGAAATGAATAGAACCAGAGATAAATACAATTAAGTACCAATGATATTTCTGGTATATATTCATCACTGTTGTTGTTGTTGTTGTGGTTGTTAGGTGCTGCTGAATTGTGTCTGACACATAGTGACCCTCATATGATTTTCAATGGCTGTTTCAGGACTGCCTCGGGAGTGGATTGCCACATCCTTCTCCCATTTTTGCTATGCTGGGGATGGAACCCAGTACCTCAGAGACTGCAAAGGGGCACTCTACAAACTGAGCTAAATCCCAGCCCATGTTCATCACTAGTGGTCAACAGCAAACATGGGTCTGGAAAGTTTCCTTACTTACAATAAAGGAAAATTAATTTAATCTAGTGTTAGGACAATGCACTAAAACTTGTACTATAGGTTATTTTAGGGTTAGGATGATAACAAAAAGATTATGATAATAACTAACATTGTGTGTATACAATGTATCAGCTGCTATTCTAAGCTCAGTAACATATTAACTAATCTAATCATTTCAACTACACTATGAGTTAGGTACTGTTCTACAGAAGAAAAAACTGACCCTCTGGTAACTTACTCAAGGACACACAGTAAGTAACAGAACGTAGATTGACACTTATGCTCTTAATTATTATTACATTACTTTATCAGGAGTCATACTTGCTCAGTGGTACATTCATATAATAAGCTACTGTAACAGTTTCACTATATTGTTGTTGCTAGGTGCCGTCAAGTCCTGCCTGACTCATAGAGACCCTCATAAGGTTTTCAATGGTTGATTGTTTCAGGATTGCCTTCAGAGTGGATTGCCATATCCTTCTCCCATTTTTGCGGTGCTGGGAATTGAACCCGGGACCTCAGAGACTGCAGAATGGTGCTCTACCAACTGAGCTAAATCCCAGCCCCCCAGTTTCACTATGCTGTATCATAAAAGGAGAGTTAAGTTTTTGGTGGACAGGTCTCAGAATCAAGGTTTATGTTTGATTGTATTTGTGATACTGGGGACTGAACCCAGGACCTCGCATCAGAATCAAGTTTTGATAGGTGCTAGCTAAGTATCAGTGTCATGTATCTCAAGTTTCTTTCTTAAAAAATTGAAGGATTGAAGCCAGGTGGAGGGGCACATATCTGTAATCCCAGCACTCAGGAGACTGAGGCAGAAGGATCTCCAGTTTGAGGCCAGTCTGGGCTACACAGCGAGTTCCAGGACATTTGGGGCTATATAGTAAGACCTTGTCAATAAATAAATAAATAAATAAATAAATAAATTTTAGCTATAATTCATAAATTTTAATATTCTGTGCTTTCATTTTCATTCTACGTATATTTTCTAATTCCTATCATAATTTGTTTTCTAAGATTTTTTGCTTTTCTCATCATTCTTCTGAATTTATTGAGTATCTTTTGTACCATTTTATCTCTACTGTTGGATTTACTGGCCAAAAATCACAAACATCAACAGCTTTTCTTTATACCAACTGTAACCAGGAAGAGAAGGAAATTACAGAAACAATACCTTTCATGATAGCCCACGAGAAAATTAAGTACCTTGTAATCAATCTAACCAAAGACCCTTCAGATCTCCACAAGGAAAATTTCAAAATGTTAAAGAAAGAAAGAGCAGAGGATACTAAAAAATGGAAGGACCTTCCCTGCTCCTGGATTGGAAGACTCAATGTAGTAAAAATGGCTATCCTACAAAAAGCAATTTATAGATTTAATGCAATCCTCATTAAAATTCCATTGACTGACTTTACAGAAACAGAAAAAATGATCCAAAAATTCATATGGAATCACAAAAGACCACAGTGTAGCCAAAACACACTTAAGCTGCAAAACTAGTGCAGGTGCAATCACAATCCCTGACTTTAAGCTACACTATAGGGCAGTGGTGGCAAAAACAGCTTGGTACTGGCACAAAAATAGGCCTGAAGACATGTGGAACAGAATAGAAGATCCAGAAATACCTCAACACACCTATAGCCACCTAATTTTCGACAAAGGTGCAAAGCAAGTAAACTGGAAAAAAGATAGCCTTTTCAATAAATGGTGCCAGGAAACATGGACATTCGCTTGCAGAAAAATGAAAACTGACCTGCATCTCTCAATATGCACGAGAGTTAACTCAAAATGGATACAAGACCTCAATATAAAACCAGAAACTTTAAAACTAATAGAAGACAGGATAGGTAATACGCTCCAACACATAGGGATAGGAAAGTATTTCCTTAATAGGACTGAAATTGCTCAAGAAGGTACAACAAGAATAGATAAATGGGATTACATGAAATTAAAAAGCTTCTGTATAGCAAAGGAAACAATTAACAGAGTCAGGGAAATCCCCACTGAATGGGAAAAAAATTTTGCATCCTATACATCAAAAAGGTCTAATTACCAGAATTTATAAAGAACTCAAGAGAAAAATACCCAAGAAAACAAATAACCCAATACACAAATGGGCAAAGGAACTGAACAGACAGATCTCAAATGAAGAGGCCCATAAAGCCATGAAACACATGAAAAAATGTTCAATATCCCTAGCCATTAGGGGAGTGCAAATTATAACAACTCTGAGATTCCACCTTACACCAGTAAGAATGGCCAAGATCAATAAAACAAATAACAAGTGCTGATGAGATTGCGGAGAAAAGGAAACACTCTTTCATTGCTGGTGGAGCTGTAAATTAGTCCAACCACTTTGGAAATCAATATGGAGGTATCTTAAAAAACTAAAAATAGATCTACCATATAACCCAGCTATAACACTATTGGGAATTTACTCAAAGGGAGATGTGTCATCATACCACAGAGACACCTGCATCTCCATGTTCAATGCAGCCCTTTTCACAATAGCAAGGATATGGAACCAACTATAGTGCCCATCAACAGAAGAATGGATAAAAATACTATGGTATATATACACAATGGAATACTACTCAGCAATCAAAAAAATGAAAGAATCCCATTTGTAGCAAAATGGATGGAATTGAAGAAAATTATTTTAAGTGGACCAACAGAAGCTTAGAAAGAGAAATACCACATGTTCTCATTTATATGTGGGAGCTGAATCAAAATCATTAAGAAGGAAAAAATACTATGTGGAAGTCAGAACATAATTTAAAAAAAAAAAAAAAAAAAAAAAAAAAAAAAAAAAAAAAAAAAAAAAAAAAAAAAAAAAAAAAAAAAAAAAAAAAAAAAAAAGCTAAAGTTGACCTGGCGGAGAAGGGACAATTTAGGGAACGCAAAAGAAGGAGGGAGAGATCTAGCCAAAGGGGAAAATCCTGGGAGAGGAGTGGGAGGAGAGGAGGAACAACGAGAAATGAGGAATAGGGGAGGGGATGACCTCAGGGTGAACAACCCAACTTTAATAATCCTGGAAATAATTATAATAACATCAATAATACCAAAGAATGATAATAATATAGATGGGCTAGAAAATTCATGAAATGGTACTGACAACATAAAAAGAAAGTTCACTACAGAAAGCTTCTATCTTAAACATAAGTGGGACCCAAGGATATATAGAAAAGTATTACCATAAAAACATAAGCAAATGGAAGAGAAGTCTTTCGTAGGGGGGTGGGACAAGGGGAGGAAGTGCACAAGAGGGTAAACGGGAACTTATCTGTGTACTGTACAACAAAATGCATATATGGAAATGTCACAATGAAAAAGCATGTCAGAATGAATCACATTAAGGTGTACATTAAAAATTTCCAATAAAAAATTAAAAATAAATAAATAAATTTATTTTAGCTCCAATTCATAAACTTTAATATTTTGTGCTTTCATTTTCATTCTATGCATATTTTCTAATTCCCATTATAATTTATTTTCTGAGATTTTTCGCTTTTCTCATCATTCTTCTGAATTTATTGAGTATATTTTGTACCATTTTATCTCTACTGTTGGATTTACTAGCCAAAAAGTGTAAACTAAAATGACTGACAAGAGGTGAAAACAGTGGGGCGAGTCACCAGAGTCTCCAGCCCAAGACAAGCAACAGCAAAAGATTTCAGAAGTTATGGCACCCTCTCGGAGAACACTTGGCTAGCAAGAGGGATTGCTGGAAACAAAAGTGGAGGTCTGCAAAAATCCTCCTGGGAAGATGCCACTGGGAAAGGCTGTCACTCAGTGCCCACCATTGCCCATGCTACCCTTGGAGCTGGCTGGGCTGCATGACCCCACAGCTCGGTCTTGGAACCTGGGGACTGAGGTATTAACCAGAAGGAGACTGTCACGTCCCCGTCTCTGGCACCATGGAACTGTTAGCCAGAAAGAGATTGAGACAGGTGTAGCACATTTAGGAGGTGTTAATGCTAGGGGCGGTGGGGCTGAGATTTACCTGGTAGACTGCTGTGCTGCAGTCTCTGAGGTCCCAAGTTCAATTCCCAGCACCGCAAAAATGGGAGAAGGACCTGGCAATCCACTCCCAAGACAATCCCAAAACAGTCAGCCATTGAGCCTACGAGGGTTGCTATGAGTCGGATACCGACTCGACGGCACCTAACAACAACAACAACAACAACAACAATGCTAGGGGCAGAGAGAAGTGGCCGGGGTGGCACTGGCTACAGAAGCTGAGGCAGCAGGAGTTCAGCGAGGGAGCCCAAAGCTGGGACTCACGAGAGGTAGTAGTACCAGTGACCTACCATAATTTCGCTGGCACGGGCACACATGGGAAGAAAATCTTTCCATGTGAAAGAGTACAGAGCCTGACACACATGGGAAAAGACCTCACCATAATTTTTTGGATGCTAACTCGTAGACCAGACAACGGCTACTAATAGGGACAGTGGCCCATGAATAAACTCTAGGTGAAAGATGTGGTAGGGAACAAGACTGAGGATCTGGCCGAGCCTGCCCCAACAAGCAAACCCATACACCCACAGAGGCTAAGGAGGAAGTGGCCACTGAGGGTGCTACATTTGGGGACCTGGTGGCAGGCAGCCAGACAGTTTGAGTCAGAGGGACCAGAAAGGGTGAAACAGCTGTTTGACAATATCCAGAAAGAAGGTAGAAGTCTTAAGGAACTGAGTGACACTGATGTAGTCTAAATTAATCAAGGGGTGGTTGAACAGTTTGTGATCACTGGGATTTTTTTCTTTTCCTTTCTTTTTGTGAGTGGGATGGGCAATTCTAGGGTTCTGTTTTTTAATGTGTATTTCTCTGTTTTTATTATTTTTATTATTATTAATATCACTTTTTTCTCTATTTCAGAGACAGTTAAGTGATTCTTGGGTTTTGTTTTTAAATATGTATTTGTCTATTTGCCAAAACAAAAATTAGATTTCTAACACGCTTACCTTGGCTAGACCTTGCACCCAGACTAAGCAATGGACAAGACTCAACCAAAAAACACACAAACATGAAAGGTGAGTTTGGATGGAAAGCTCCAATGAACCAAAGTCCTTCAATGGAGAATTTCAAAGTAACTGAATTCTTAGAGATGCCAGGAAAAGAATTTAGAAGCCTGCTTATAAATATGTTGAAAGGCCTCAAGGACACCACAATTAAAACTGAAACACTGGGCAAAAGCATATCTAAATTGGAAGAAAAATTCAGCAATGATATTGAAATCCTGAAGAAAATCAAAGAATCAAACAGAAATGCTGGAATTACAAAGCAAAGTCAATCAAGTTAATACTACAGTAGAATCTTTAGTATCAAGACTGGATGAAGCCAAAAACAGAATCTCTCATACTGAAGAAAAGTTGAGGATCTTATCCATTCAGATGCCAAGAAAGAAAAAAAGATAAGGCAGTATGATCAATACTTTCAAGTGGTCTTTGAAAAAATAAAGAGATGCAACCCACAAATTCAAGGAGTTCATGAAGGAGCTGAAAATAACACTAGGTGGTTAGGAAATCTATTCAAAAAGAGAATAGCTGAAAACTTCCCAATACTAAGTGAAGAAATAGATACCTATGCAACTGAAGCATCCAGAACTCCAAATAGAGTAGACGAGAACATACCATCTCCACGACACATAACTGGAATGCTAAATCTAGAGAGCAAAGAAGCTATTCTAAAAACTGCAAGAGAGAAACACGAAATCACTTAAAAAGGCAAACCCTTCAGAATAACAGCTGACTTCTCAACAACAACTTTAAAAGCAAGGAAAGCTTGAAGAGACATTATTTGAGACCTGAAAAAGAATAACTGCCAACCAAGATTACATTACCCAGCAAAAATATCTTTTAAAATAGACAGAAAGTTCAAGACATCCCATGATATCAACAGTTTAAATGATTCAAGACCACCAAGCCAGCACTGCAGAAGATACTTAGTGAAACACAACATATGGAAATTAGAAGACAATCCCAAATGCAAGATAAAAGGAATGAATAACAGATATGAGGGGAACTTAAGAATACAATGGGTTAAATATGAATCAAAAAAAGAAGCAAACACCAACATCCCTTCATGATAAAAGTCCCAAAGAAATTGGGCGTGATAAAAATCCTGGAGAAGATAGGCACAACAGGGAAATATCTCAACATCATAAAGGCCATTTATGACAAACGTGTATCTAACATTATATTAAGTGGAGAAAAATTGAAACTATTCCCTCTAAGATTAGGAACAAGACAATGATGTCCACTGTCTCCTCTCTTATTGTGACTGAAGTCCTAGCCAGAGCAATCAGGCAAGAGAAATAAATTAAAGGAATACAGATAGGGAAAGAAGTAGTCAAATTATCCTTATTCACAGATGACATGATCATCTATCTAAAAGATCCCAAAAATTCTACTAGAAAATTCTTAGAGCTAATTAGCTCCTTCTGCAAAGTAGCAAGATACAAAATTAACACTCAAAAATGAGTACCCTTCCTTTACACCAATTGTGAACAGAACAGAATGAAATCAAAACAACAATTCCATTCATAATAACACACCAAAAAATTAAATATTTAGGAGTCAATCTAACCAAACACATAAAAGATCTCTACCAGGATAACTTTCAAACATTAAAGAAAAAAATAGAAGATACCAGATTAGAAGGATCTCCCTTGCTCATGGATGGGGAGAAATTAACATAGTGACAAAGGCTACATTACCAAAAGTGATTTACAGATTTAACACAATCACCCTCAAAATTCCAATGACAGACTTTGCAGAAATAGAAAAAATAATCCTAAAATTCATATGGAAGCACAAAAGACTGCATTAGCCAAAACAATTCTAAGCAGCAGAAGTAGTGCAAGTGATATCACAATACATGACTTCAAACCATACTACAGGGCCATACTAGCAAAACCAGCTTGGTACTGGCAAGGAAAAAAAAAAAGCCTAAGATCAATGGAACAGAAATGAAGACCCAGAGATACACTCATGCAACTACAGCCTCCTAGTTTTTGACAAAGGGGCTGAAGACATTCAATGGAGAAAAGGTAGCCTCTTCAACGAATGGTGCTGGAAAACTAGATATCCATTTGCAGAAAACTAAAAATAGACTTGTATCTCTCAATCTGCACGAGTCAACTAGAAATGGAGAAGAGACCTCAACATAAAACTGGAAACATTAAAACTACTAAAAGAAAAGATAGGAAATATGTTGCAACACATAGGCATAGGCAAGTATTTCCTCAACAAGACCCCAGTTGCCAAGGAAACTATACCAAGTATTGACAAGCAGGATTATATGAAGCTAAGAAGCTTCTGTACAGCAAAGGAAACAATCAACAGAGTAAAGGGAAAGCCCATTCAATGGGAGAAAATCTTTGCACCCTACACATCTGACAGAGGACCAATTTCTAGAATATTCAAAGAACTTAAGAAACTAAACACTTAAGACAACAAATAACAACAACTCAATAAATAAATGGGCAGTGGAACTGAAGACAGTTCTCAAATGAAGAAGTATGAACACCCAAGAAATACATGAAAAAATGCTCAATATCCTTAGCCATTAGGGAAATGTAAATCAAGGCAAATGTAAATCAAGACTGAGATTCCATCTCACACCAGTAAAACTGGTGAAGATTAACAAAACAAATAATAACAAATGCTGCCAAGGATGCAGAGAAAAACGGACCCTTTTACATTGCTGGTAAGACTGTAAATTAGTTCAGCCCCTTTGGAAATCAATATGGAGGTACCTTAGAAAACTAAGACTACAACTGCCATAAGACCCAACTATACCACTCCTGGGAATATACCCAAAGGAATATAAGTCATCATACCATAGGGACATCTGCATCTCCACATTTAATGCAGCACTCTTCATAATCACAATGATATGGAATCAACCAACGTGTCCATCTACAGATAAAAGGATTGAAAAATTGTGGTATATATACACAATGGAATATTACTCAGCAATAAAGAATAAAATTATGTCATTTGCAGCAAAATGGATGGAACTGAAGAACATTAAGTGATCTAACCCAGTCCCAATAAGAGAAATATCACATGTTCTCACTCATATGCGGAAGCTAAATCTAACCCAAAGGAAGAAAACAAATCAATATGTATGTATATATATAAAAGTGAACAAGAGTGGTTATCAAAGAAGGGAAAATATAAGCAAAGTTGAAAAGCAGGAGGGGAGTGGAGGTTGGGGAAGGGGACCAGGGGGTGAAATAAAGCAAAGGGGAAAAGCAAGAGAGGAATATCTCATTGTGTATGATGCAACTATATGAATACATGGGAAATATGGCTCTGTAAAATATGTACATTGATGAATGCATAAGCAAAATGATACAACAGCTGCATAATGGATATAGCAAAAGTCTTATTACTCTGTACCCCACCAACTCTTTTATAAATAAAGAAAAAAAGAAAAAAAAACTGTTTCTGCCCAAGTGCCAGACATAGATTGTTAGGTATGTGACTCCTTTAAAAATTAACAAAGATATACATTTAAATATGAACTGTCATCACAATCAAATATAAAAGGAGTTAAACTGTGTTGGAGATTTATGTAGAAATAATGAAGTCATCTGCTAAATTCTGTCCTGTAAATCTAGCTCCAAAGGAACAATATGTCATAAAATTCATGTATTGTTATTTGTATTTTGTAACAGTGTTTTATCATATTTCTGTATTAAACATTTGATAATGGAAAACTTTCTGTTCTTCAATTTTTGATGTTGTGTTAGGGTTAATTTTCCTCTCCTACAAGACCAATTATACAAAAAATAAAAATGAAATGGAGGAGGAAGTGAGAATGGTTTGGCTTACAGTATTTGTTTTATAACTAACATTTCAGAAACATAACTAACCCATGGAATAAAAAAGCACTAATTGTCCCAAAACTAGGCATAACTTACAAAATATATAAAAACTGAAAAACAAAAATAGTAAAAAAAAAAAAAAAAAAGCATGCAACTAGTATGAACTCATGATGCTACCTTAAAGAAATGTTGATAAGATTCCATATAAATATCAACTTTTGCTTGGCATTTTACTCAATTAGAAAGTGATCTAGCACACACACAAATTTTACAATGCAGTCAATGTCAGTTCCCACAGACTCCTTTTGAGTCTCTGTAACTGTATGCTACAATTATTTTAAGATAAAGTTAGCTCATGGGCTGGGATTTAGCTCAGTTGGTAGAGCACTGCACTGCAGTCTCTGAGGACCCGAGTTCAATTCCCAACACTGCAAAAATGGGAGAAGGGCCTGGCAATGCACTCCCAAAGCAATCCCAAAATGGTCAGCCACTGAAAACCCTATGAGGGTCGCTATGAGTCGGATACCGACTTGACGGCACCTAACAACAACAACAACAAAGGTAGCTCACAGTAGTTTTGTTGAAGACTTTCTTTTTGTCCCTTGTTTATTTACTATGATAGCAGTATGACAATGCTTCACACTCAGCAGCTGCTTAATGAACACATATAAACATCCCTAATTCATAATAAGAAGAATAAAGCAAAAAAAAAAATAGCCTCAAGATCCTCTAAAAATCTATATTTCTTTCTAGGGAAATATTAATAATAATAGTTAACAGCTATATAGCACTACTCTAAGTACTAGACAATATTTCAGGTACTTTATGAATTCATTTAGTCCTCAAACAATCTTATGAAGCAGGTGCTATAGTATTCCCAATATGCAGATAAAAAAACTAATGCTGAGAGAAAGTAAGTCCCAGAGCATTTAAATATTGGCTTACTGGTAACATTCTTAAGAATTAAACTACAACTTTAAAATTCCATTAAAGATTTTTAGCTGACTGAGAAATAAATAATAAACAAAATAACAAAAATGATGATGATGAGAAAGCTACCATTTAGGGTATACCAGCTATGTACTAGTACTGTAGCCAATTTTCAAAATGACTGTTAAATGCAGATATGCTATTTTTATTTACAAGTCAAAATAATGAGGAGAAAGTTCCTGCACAATGTTGTGGGCTAGAAATTAACAGGACTAAAATATGAGTCCTTCTTTGTGTAACTCCAAAGCCTGGTCTTTTTTTCACTATTCCAGTGCTTCCCAAACTTCTGACACCTGCATACCACCTTCACAAATTCTGCTACATCCAAAGACCATTTGTGCTATTATGAAGTTAACCAACCAACCTACCTTCATTCCTTTCTTTTTTGTGGCACTAGAGGGGTTGAACTGAGGGCCTTACGCAGGCTTTGCAAGCGCTCTGCCATTGAGCTGCAACCCCCAGCCTATTTTTACACTTTATTTTGAGACAGAGGATCACTAAGTTATGCAGGCTGTCTCTGTCCTCAAACTTGCAATCCTCTGGCCTCAGCTTCCTGAGTCACTGAAATTACAGGCATGTACCACCATGCCCAGCTATTCTTTAAATCAAGACAGGAACTTTGCGTAGTAATATAAGTATCACTTGAAATAAATCCAAAATAAAAATAAGACAAAACTGTTACTTAATTTCAGGAAAATACTATTGTCTGCTAAATGTGCTTGCAGCCACATCAAGGTCTGCCTGTCCTTCTTTAAGAGTAAATCAAGTCAGAAAGGTGTTAACCTATAAGCACCAAACTGAAACTTTCTCCTTAAAATAATCAGATTTGAAACACAGCTTTCTCGCTATATGCTTTCAATTTTTTTTTTTTTTTTTTTTTTGGTGATACTGATGGGCCCAACCCAGGCCCTCACACATACTTTTCACGTGCCCTACCACTGAGCTGCACCCCTAGCCCCTCCTCCCTTTAATATTTTATCTTGAGACTGGCTAAGTCATGCAGGCTGCCTCTGGCCTCGAACTCACAATCCTCCTGCCTCTGCCTCTCAAGTCACTGGGATTAAAAGCATGCACCACTATGCTCAGCAACACAGAAAAAGTTCTAACACACAACCATGTTCTCAAAGAACTTCTTACCTAGCTACTAACAATACACAACCTAAAAAGATAAGCCATGACATAAGGATGTAATTTTAAGCATCAAAATGGTTAATGTCCCGAACACAAGTTTTACCATCAGATGAAACTGGGTATGAATCCCAGTTTACACTGAGCATGTAGCCCTTCGAGAACTCCAGATTTCTCAGCTGAAAACTGCAGATAAGATTTCTAAATTTAAAGTTAAATGTATGTCAAATAACTCAATGCCTGGGCCCATCATAGGTGCTACATAGTTAGTAACTGCTACAATAAGAACTAGAGATTATTATGGATCGGGAAAAAAAATTTTTTTTAAAGGAGCCTGATCTGGACCTTAAAGACAAGACAGGCTTTTTGGTAAACCAAAATAACAGAGACAATGCAATTGGAGGCAACCAATAGGTCAAAGTAAGGATTGTAGTGGTGGCCAAGTAGTAAACTGGAGCTAGGTAATGAGGGCTCTAAATGCTCAGCTAATCTTCACTGCCTGCAAACATAGCCCTGTGGCATCCGATCCCATCAGATCTCGGAAGCTAAGCAGGGTCGGGCCTGGTTAGTACCTGGATGGGAGACCGCCTGGGAACACCAGATGCTGTAGGCTTGGGAGAAGGACCTGGCAACCCCTTCCCAAAGATCAATCTGCCATTGAAAACCCTATGAACAGCAGAGAAGCACTGACAATAGTGTTTCCCCTGTTGTACAGAGGGTCGCTATGAGTCTGATACCGACTCGACAGCACCTAACAACAACAACAACAATCTTCACTGAACTTTTTTTTTTGAAGAAAGAGTATGGCAACTTTTAATTCACTTAGCTATTCTTTAGCAACTATAGAAAAGCTCCTTAAGATTTAGGAAGCCACTGCAGCAGTCTAGCAATGAATTGATTAGAGCCAGGACAAGGAAAGGAAAGGAGAGGGGAGGGAAAGAATGATTAGCTGAGATCTTTCAAAGAAGAATCTGAAGGACTCTGTAGGCTGAATATAAAGAAAGGAGGAGTCAATGCTGACTGAACAACAGAAAGAGTATGAAGATAATCAAGATGCTAAAGACAGAATACTTCAACAACATGATGAACACAAATAGAAAAATAAGAGACAATATCTACCAAGATGTTATCCTGTGCTGAAATATCCACCAAGATGTCATCCTAATGTAAAGGAGGTGGTAAAACCAAAGACCTAAGAAAAGGTCTTCAGATTTGGTGAGGAGGATAAAAGTGAACTTTAAGAATATCTTTAACAAAAACAAAAAAGGAAGAGTAATACAAAAGTTAATCACTAGTGCTTAAGGAGAGAAGGGCCTGTTGA
The DNA here is from genome assembly GCA_007922755.1 of Pedetes capensis. Classification (NCBI taxonomy): domain Eukaryota; kingdom Metazoa; phylum Chordata; class Mammalia; order Rodentia; family Pedetidae; genus Pedetes; species Pedetes capensis. The sequence goes on along the minus strand of VMDO01008042.1, from coordinate 8,284 downwards.
TGTACCACTGTTGCTTCCTATCCCGTCAGATCTCAGAAGCAAAGCAGGGTCAGGTCTGGTTAGTACTTGGATGGGAGACCACCTGGGAACACCAGGTGCTATAGGCTTGGGAGAAGGACCCAGCAAGCCACTAGCCCCCGGAGAAAAACAATCAGCCATTGAAAACCCTATGAATAGCAGAGAAACACTAACAATACTGTTTCCCCTGTTGTACATAGGGTCGCATTGAGTCACACACCAACTCAACGGCACCTGACAACAACAATAAGGACAGAAGGCAGGGTACAGGATAGGCGAGAAGAAATCTGGATCATTTGTTATTTGGCAATAAAAAGAAAAATAGGAAGGCAGATGGATGTAGAGGGTCAAATGAATAACACTACATGCAAAAAGGAACACTATGTAGGAAATAGCCCTGATACAATACAATCAGTAACTATGACAATTCCGGTTTTGCCATTTGTTAGCTACAAGTTATAAACACTAGGTTTGGATTCACTCCAGAAACAAGTCTTAGAGGGAAATGTGTTTAGGGAAGTAAAAGACTCTGTCTCTAGGGGTTCAAAACTGTGGGTAGTAAACCAAAAAACTAACGAAAACTCCTTCCTGCAGCCATGAAATCGGTAGTTTTCTGGAGGCAGACAGAAAATACAACAGGTTCTTAGGTTTCAAAGGTTTAACACTGCAGTTTATACTGTTCCTGGGAGACTTACTGGTCAGTGTAAGTCAGTGACAAATAGTACAATCTATACTGGGGGTTGAACCCAGGACCATGCTAGGCAAGGACTCTAGCACTGAACTGCACCCTAGACTTCCCATTTTATTTTTTATTATGAGACAGGGTCTCCCTAGGTTGTATAGGCTGCCTATGGCCTCAAACCTGTGATCCCACTGCTTTAGCCTCCTAAATAGCTGGGATTACAAATTGTGCATGATGGCACTTGGCTGTTATTTTGACATGGCCCAGGTTTCAATGGCCTGTGCTAGGAAATGTGCTATTGCTGTGTGATACCATAAGAGAGCACAGCCTCATGTCTAAATTGGTATATGCTCCTTTACTTGCAGCCAGGTACTCTGCAACACTACAGAACTCGTAGTTTATTACATTTTATGAATGAAAGTAAATGCTACACTGCCAAGATATCCAGATTCTATGATAATTTATTTTTAGTTGCCAATAAGTTCCTAGTTTTGATTTTGTTAAAACTCTTACAATTTGCAAAAAAAAAAAAAAAAAAAAAAACACCTTCTGAAAGGGAGGAGGAGGAACTGGCAATGTCTGTCAGCAAAGTCAGAACTCAGAGAATTCAGTGCTATTTGTTCCTGTTCTTGCTGCTTCCTTCTCTCCACATGCCTAGAATGTTGATTAGGGTGGGGAAAGAGTACCCATACTGCTAAGTGATGGAAAATCCAAGGCTACAAATTTCACCACCCCTACTTTTTACTTCCCTGGCTGAGAAGCCCAGAATTGCCTTAACTCATCATCCCAGTCATGTCTGCAAACACACAGCAGTAGCAGAGCTAAGCAACTGGCTTGCCCTAAAAAGTTGTCTACGTTTTCTAATCAGCTACTATATACTTTTGCCGTTTGCAACATGATGAAGTCACATAAGAAGAGAAATTTGAATTTTACTCACTTGGCTTCCAATATTGTTGGGACATAAATATACTGGAGGAGCAGCTAAGCAACTGCATAAACAGCAGTATAAATGAACAAAAATCAATACAACACAAAACACATGCAAAATAATGGTTAAGAGGCGATGACAGTCTCAAATTGAGAGTGAGGTTGTTCAAATCAGCATTTCCAAGGCCTACAAAAGTTATGACTCGTTTTAAAAGGATGAGGAGAAACAAGTATAGAAGTAGGAGGAGGGTATTGCAGATAAGGAAAGTAACATGATAAAAAGGAACTGATAAAGAACAAGCAACCTGTGTAAGAAACAGAATACAGATTTGCTGGGCTGGAACACAAAGATCATGTTAGGAGAATAATCAGAAACAAGACTGAGATGTGGGGGTTAGTTGGCAGAAGCTTTTCAGGGTGAGCAGGCATGATTATTCAGATCTGATACGCTCCTCCTCACCACATATTTTATGAGGATGCTACTGATTTCCCTCCAAAAGAGCTAATTAAATGAGAAACTCTATTGACCTGTTTTCTTATTACTTGTCTATGCACAGAAACTATGTGAGTTTTATAGTCAAGTGAACTGTGACCTTTTTTGGGGGGTGGATCAGGGGCTGGAGACTGTACTCAGGGCCTTGCATATGCTGGGCAAGCACTCCACCACTGAGCTACATTCCCAGTCAACCCTTGAAAAAGAGAAAGAGTGCACAAGAGAATCTTGAGGTAACAACACCTTCAGGTAAGGTCACCAGTATGCATGTTCACTGTATCTGAGTAGAATCATCTGAACAACTTCAACACAATTAGCTAGTATACTCACAGTCTAATTGAAAGAATTATGCAATCTGGTTTCTGAGGTTCCACATTGTTCAAAAGGCTCATTCATTGTCATTTGGAACTTTTAAAGGGGTATGACAAAAAGAAGAGGCTAGGCTAGATAAGGAATGTAGTCCTAATTACCAAGTAACTAGTCCACTAGGGCCTTGGGGGCCTATCATGAACAAAGTGATGTGAGGGAAAGAAACATGGTAAGTTAAAACTTGCTCTCAAGTTGTCAGCCACCTACCAACGAAAACAGGTTCACACAGAAGAGGACACTGAAAGTACAAGTAGGACTGAAGGGCAAACATACAGAACAGCATTGAAAGATTACAGGAGAGTTACCTGGTTGGGATGATTAGGATAAATATCAAGAAGCAGGATGTCAAACAAATAAGCAGAACAAAAAACAAAAACAAACAAGGAACCCCCAAAACAGCAACAAAAACTGTGGTATTCTACATGAAAGTTTTTCAATTATTATTTCAAAGACCTTTCTGATTTTATGAAAAACAATACAACACTCTATAAATCCTCCTTGATGATTCAGATTATTTACTTTGCCCAAGATAAAAATTATAAAGGAAATCAAAGGAGTATATAAAAAATAACTTGGTTTACAAATATCTGAATATAAAAAAAGAGAAGGATTTGCTCTGCATTTCAAGAAAGAATATAGTTAAGTTTAAAACCTCAGTAACAATGTAAAGAACACAAAAGCAAACTCTAGTATGTGTTAGTCAAAAATCTAAATTAGAAAAAACAAGTTTAGTGGAAAGATTACTAAAGTAATCTTTCATTCCTACACTTCCATGAAACTCAGTATTGAGCTGTGTAGCATATGATGCTGTTGTTGCTAGGTGCTGTTGAGTTGGTGTCTCATAGTGACCCTATACACAACAGGTGAAACACTTGTCAATTCTTCTCTGCTGTTCATAGGGTCTTCAATGGCAGATTGTTTTTTGGGAGTAGGCTGCTGGTTCCTTCTCCCAAGCCAACAGCACATGGCGTTCCCAAGCAGTCTCCTATCCAAGTACTAATCAAACTCGACCCTGCTTAGTTTCCCAGATCTGACAGGACTGGACATCACAGTGCTATGGGTATTCTTTTCATGACACTCTTTCCTAGCCTTTCTGCTCAATTCCCTCCTCAGCTGCCTCAGCTCCTTCTCTCTCTTTTTTCACTTAACAAATTCATCCTGGCAGATCTTATTCAAACCTATGTCCACCTGTATGCTAAGGATATCCAAATCATGGTATGGGATATTCTCAAAAGTTTCAGACTTCTGTGGTGCTCAGCAGGCCCTCAAAAAAGTCAAATAGGCTGGGGCTCAGTGGCAGAATGTGTGTTTAGCATGCTTAAAGTCATGGCTTCAACCATCAGCACTAAATAAATAAGTAAAACAAACAAATATCACTTCAGTTTACTAAATCTTCATTTGCTTTGTCTCAGTGGATAAAAGTGACCTGTTTAAAAATCTATTAGAATGTTGTCTTTAAGTTTTAAACAAGGCAGAAGGGACTTGTTACAACTTAGATTCTAACAGTACTTCCAGCAGTGGAAGGAGACTGTAAGAAGTTAACAATGCTACCTTACCAAAATGGGACCCACAATGTGGTTTATAAGTGTCAAGTAATTTTAAAAAAGAAATTTGGGGACTTGGATGGAGTATTTAAAAGATATGTTAGAGGACAAAGAGATGAAAGTGGGACAATAAGTTTTAATCATATAAAATGTTTTAGTTATTTATAAGTGACCCCTCAACCCTTGCACATATAGTAGCTGAGAAGTCTAGCCTTTTCCCCTGGCATCAGCAACTCACTGCAGTTTTGTGGTTCATATTTGACACAGGATCTCACTTAATACTAATAAGCCTGTCAGGTATTATTATCCCCACTTTGCTTACAAGAAAATGTACGTTCTTTATGATATTCAAGAATAGAGTCTTGAAGGTTTGTAGACAAATTCCTTGAGGGTTAGTTATCCTGTACCATTGTTCAACTATTTCTTCAGGGATGGCGCTAGGGAATGCCTATCCTGCATATATTCAGAATATTTTAAAAATTTAACCTTATAATTACATCATTCATTAATTCACCAAACACTAGTAAGCACCTACTGTGCCCCAAGGGATACACTAGGGCCCTAGTTGAAAAAAAACTGCAAAACGTAGGACATTTCAAATATAATGAAGTTAAGTTTGCATCCTCCATTTTCAGTGAATGGTTTCTTTCAGGAACCACCACTAAGTATGCACAAGCTGCTAAAGCCACCCAGCTGCTATTCACATGCTTTCAAATACCCACCTCATCTTGCAACCAAGAAGGAATGAATGTGGCATCACATTTAACATGTCCAAAATTCAGCAGTCTCCCTACAAAATAGCCCCCTTTCACTTCTTTATTTCTGTTAACAACTCCACTATACTGCAAGCTCTTTAGGCTCAAAACCTCAAAATCATCCTTTATTTGGGTCTTTTTGTGGTAAACTTCACCTCAGGAAAACAGGTCTTCATTTACATAGTTAAAAAGCAATATGAAAGGTACTACTGACAGGATCAAAGGACCCAGAGAAGCATTAAGTTCAAGCAACAAAAACAACAAAAGGCATAATGCTAAGTTCAAAAAACAATAGACAATTTTTCTATTATTAAATCCAAGATACAAACTACTAGTTTCCTCATAGAGCAGAGCTTGAGCAAACAAAACATATTTGATCATATTATAAGAAGCAGGCACTATGCTAGATGTTTACACATTACTTCAGTTTGGTATCCATTATGAAACCTTTGGAATTAGTATTATCCTTGGACTATAGAGGAGGGAATAGTTTCAGGCGAGGTTAAATTACTTGCCCAAAGTGAGAAGAGGGGATTCAAATCCAGAACTGTCATGTTCCAGACTATGCTCTTCTGACTATACTCAAAGCTTGTTCCATGGAAAATTACAAAGATGTAATAAAATGCTTTTCTGTGGAGTACAACAAAGTATTCTGGGGAAGAAAACAACTCGAATTCTCCTGAATTAACTATTAATATAAAATGTCAATAAACACTCAAAATAGTCAAATCTTTGATCTTCCTTGTCACTGAGTGGTGGTGGTGGTGTCGTTAGGTGCTGTCAAGTAATAAAAGAAAAATCAGTAATACTCTTTAAATTTCTAGACACGTATTTCTTTTTCAAGAATACAGATAGTTCTATCTCTAAACACAATTTTTTACATAACCCATGGATGAAATGAAGCAAAAATCACTATTAGATCAGTACTCTCTGGAACTCTTTTTTATCCAAGAGAGTATACTCATGGAATTGTGAAGACTGGACCCAAGATCTAACTACTAATGCAAACTCAATGACTAGAAATGCAAAGACACCAAATTAGTTCCTCTAAGTTCCTCAGAAGCTTTTAGCCTACAAAGTCATGATAATGACAGTGATTATCCCAGTGGTACAAAGCACAACCCAAAGTACTCTAACAGATTAAAACTATTCCATTAAAATTACTACTTGTTGGACATGACTATTTCGAATCTAGATCATTTTTGAGGCGTTGCACTTCTGTAATTTCCCATAAAATTAACTAAGATATCCAAATGTATATAAACTCAGTATACCACCCAAGTTCAGTAGGTGGAAACTGACTTTAATTCATTCTAAACCACATTATTTTCAGCCCCTTCTAAATCTAACAATGTACTTAGGAAGAATAAGTAAACTGGGCCCAGTGGCACATGCCTGTAATCCCAGCAACTTGGGAAGTGGAGGCAGAAGGATTGCAAGTTGGAGGCCAGAGGCAGCCTATGTAATTTATGTAACCGTGTCTCAAAATTTTAAAATGTGAAAAATGGGCTGGGGGGGCAGCTCAGTGGTAGGGCACTTGCAAAGCATGAGTGAGGCCCTGGGTTCAGCCCCTTGGTACCCACCTCCTCCCCCAAAAAAAGAGTAAATTAGAGCTGCGTGTGGTGACACATGCCTGTAGTCTCAGCTACTATGGAGGTTAAAGCAGAAGGATCAATGGGTAACATAGTGATATCTTGTCACACACAAAAAAGCTAATATATATAAAGCATGTAGAGCCGTCTCTGACACACAGAAAGAGGTGGTTTATATATGTTAAATAGAATTGTTCATTTAAATATACTGTTATAATGAATTATCAGATAACAATCTACTCCACACATAAGAATCTATCCATCCAAAAATTAAGTCCCTTATCAAATGTCCAGATTACATTAAATTATGCCATTGCTTTGTAATTAAAATTATATTTCATATGCAGTACACTCACCTACCACATTCAACATTCACATTCAAAGAAGACTGTCTTTGAGGTATAATTTGTTGTTGTTGTTGTTGTTGTTGTTGTTGTGTGCCATCCTGTCAGGAACTCACAGTGGTCCAATGTACAACAGAAGGAAACACTCCCCAGCACTGTGTGCCATCCTGTCAGGAACTCACAGTGGTCCAATGTACAACAGAAGGAAACACTCCCCAGCACTGTGCCATGTTCAGCACTATGTCAGTGCTTTTCTGCTATTTATAGGGTTTTCCATGGCTGGTTGTTTTTCAGGATTGTTTCTGGAACAGGCTGCCAGGTCCTTCTCCCATTTTTGTTCTGCTGGGGATTGAACTCCATGCCCCAGAGCATGCAGGCAGAGCAGCACTTTACCAACTGGGCTAAACCTCAACCCAAGGTACAATTTGTTCACAATAAAATTCAACTATGATAATGCGTAAGCCATTGAGTTTTAAGAGAATGCACAGTGTTGTGCACCATCATACCAATCTAATTTTAGAACTTTTCTATCACTCCCATGTATTTCCCTCCAGACTGTTTCTCCTGCCCAAGACTGAGGGAACTACTGATCTGATGTCTCTACACATCTGCCTTTTCCAAATATTTCATATAAATGCCACATAATAGGCACTCCTTTGTGTCTGCTTTCTGTCATTTATCACGTTTTTGACATTCACTTTTGGTATAGCATGTATTAGTAACTTGTTCCTTTGTATTGTAAAATATGCCATTCTATTGATATACCATGTTTCATTTAGTCAATCACCACCTGATGGACATTTGGATTGCTTCCCAGTTTTTTATTGTTGCAAATAATCTAATTGACACTTAGAAACAATTCTTTATTTGTACACATTTGTACTTTCATTTCTCTTGGGTAGATTCCTAACAATGGAGAACTGCTAGTTCCTAGGTAAATTTATGTTTGACTTTTTAAGAAATGGCCAAAGTGTTTTCCAAAATGGTTATGGCACATACACTGCCAAGAGCAGTATATAAGCATTCCAGTTTCTTCTGAATATCAATACTAGATATGTGTTGTTGTTGTTCGGTGCCGTCGAGTCGAGTCCGACTCATAGCGACCCTATGTATAGCAGATCGAAACACTTGCCGATTCTGTGCCAGGCAAATGATCTTATTTATGTTTAAGCCCATTGTTGCAGACACTGTGTCAGTCCATCTGGTGGAGGGTTTTCCTCTTTTGCGCTGACCTGCCACTCTTCCAAACATGATGTCCTTCTCCAGGGATTGTTCTCTCCTGACTACATGTCCGAAATATGTAAGACGCAGTCTGGCCATTTTTGCTTCCAAGGAGCACTCTGGTTGTACTTCTTCTAGGGCAGATTTGTTGGTTCTTTTGGCAGTCCATGGTATATTCAATAGACGTCTCCAGCACCACAATTCAAAAGCATCAATTCTTTTTCTGTCTCTCTTGTTCAATGTCCAGCTTTCACAACCATATGATGCCACTGAAAATACCATGGCATGAGTCAGATGCACCTTCGTCTTCAATGTGACATCTTTGCTTTTCAATACTCT